>JAJLVP010000275.1:0-84648 GCA_030570435.1 Pichia ethanolica | reverse complement strand
TTATTTTTATTTTTAAATTAAATTTTCTGCCCAGAAAAACATATGTATTAAAATGGTTTTATTGTTCCTGGTACCTGATTTTGAGTGGCATTTTTAGAACCCGGTTTTATTATTCAGTTTGATTTTATTTTGTTTTGAAATTGTATTTAACTGACATCAATTTCCTGATTATTATTTGCTCTTTCATTTTGGGGATGTCAACCTATTAATTTTAACTTTTGAATATTATTTTGTTATATTTTACTTAAAATTTTATTACTTTAATAAATAGTTATATAAAAACAACAAAAACAACAAAAACAAAAGCAAACAAAAAAACAAAAATATAATGATTTTGAACAATTTAATAGGACGTGATCAATTTTATTCTGATTTAACTCCAGTTACTAATGCATTAATTGCAACAACTACATCATCTACAACATCAGCATTACATACCTTATCAGAAATAACAAATACATTAGATGGAAATTCAGAAACTTCAATAGATTCTCAAGAATCAATACTAACAGATTCTGACACAAGTGGTACAGTTTTAATAATATCAACAACTGTATCACCAATAAAATCAACATCAACATCAAGTACAATTTTCATTTCAGATTCAATTGAATCAACGATGAGTTCAACAACGAATAAATACAACAATTATGCAATTAGTTCAAGTACGAATGCTGCATCAAATTCTCAATTTAGAAATAAGAAAAAAGAAACATTAATATATGGTTTACTGGGTTCATCGTTTCTTCTTTCATTATTATAAATATTTTAATAATATAAAAAATAATAGTTATATTTTACTGTCAGATTATAAAATAATACATCCTGTTTTTTGCTTTTCTTTGAATTCTATTCATTTTTCTTTTTATATACTTAATCTATTCTATATATTGATTGATGTCTTAATTTTGTATTTTATATATATATATAGTTTTAACCAAAATCTCTAATAGTAATTACTAATTAATAATATGAAACAAATAACAAACAAATTCAAAACATAAATCAAATATAGGAAATCGCACATACAGATTTTCAATAAAATATATTGTATGGGGTTATTCAAATTATAAACATTTAGCTGGGTGTTCTTCACTATCTTGAGGACTCTTTTGAAGGTATTTTTATCTTTCTCCCTATAAAATTTCTCAATGTTTAAAATTTACTGGGAAAACTTATCGGTACTCGAAATAAAATCAACTGAAGAATGTTAAATTCCCATTAAATTCCCATTAAATGAAAATTTGTCACATATTTTATATAATGTCCAGAAATTAATAAGGCTGATATTTTTTAAACGTTTCTTTTTTTTTCTTCACCCAATACACGTGCAATTAAGGAGGGTTTCAAAACCCTCTTTTTTAATAAGCGGTGAAAAAATAAAACACAAAAAGTTTTTACATATTTTTTTTTTTTTTCAAAGTTTCGCTGGTGTGAAAAATTGTATAAATAAAGTGAAATTTCACTTAATTAAACTAATTGTTCTAAATTATCTTTTCTTCTTAGACGTCTCCTTTTTATTTTCTTTCTTTAATAACCAAACAGATTCTTATATTCACAATGGCTCCAATCGTATGTATTAATTAGATTATTTCTAGTGAGGTAGTTTACTTCTCAACATTTACTTTTCCTTTTGCAAAGTCTTTAATAGAATGCCAGTTTATTTATTTCAATAAACTGTTATTTATTTTAAAGCCTGTAATTGTTACTTCAATTTATTGAAATAGCTTTACTATTCTGTGTTTTTCACATACTTATTAGTTAAATAGTTGTGAAATTTCTGCAGTAGGCTGTAAATAAATAAAAATGTTCTAATTAATGTATTTTGTAAAGTAAAGTAATTTATATTGTTAACCTTTTACTAACTAATATAAATTTTAATAACAATTTTCTTTAATTATTTAATTCAGACTAAGAAAACCGAAAAAGTTACCAAGAAATTCACTGTCGATTGTTCTACTCCAACCGAAAACGGTGTTTTCGACCCAGAATCATATGTTAAATATTTAGTTGAACATATTAAAGTTGAAGGTCATGTTGGTCAATTAGGTGAATTAATCACTGTTTCAACTG
Organism: Pichia ethanolica; assembly: GCA_030570435.1. Lineage (NCBI taxonomy): Eukaryota > Fungi > Ascomycota > Pichiomycetes > Pichiales > Pichiaceae > Pichia > Pichia ethanolica. Next base: position 82,575 of record JAJLVP010000275.1, on the reverse strand, counting down.
AAGGTACTAAAGTTGTCGTTGTTGCTTCAACTAAATTCTCTGGTAAATACTTAAAATACTTAACCAAGAGATACTTAAAGAAGAACCAAATCAGAGATTGGATCAGATTCATCTCAGTTAAGAAGAACGAATACAAATTACAATTCTACTCTACTTCAGTTGATGAAGAAGAAGATGATGAAGAATAATTGTGCTCTAATTAATTTTTAAAATCTACCTTTTTTTACGTTTATAAACAGTTATTTTAATTTAATTAATTGAAGCTTGTGTTCTTTTCTATATTATTTCCTTTATTAATACCTTTTTGTACATTAAAATATTTCTAATTCTGAAAAAAATACAGATTACTCCGATATCCAAAAGTAAGTTATACATTAATAGTAACCCGTAGAAGAATGAAGATTTAACCTTAACTCACATAATTTGAGGTCCCACATAGTCTAAAACTAAACCTTGTAGTTATTTGGTTCCCACTTTAAATTCATTCTCGCTCTGTTTATATTTTCTATATTTTTTTCTCTTTTATTTACATTTGGTGAGATGATAATCGATTTTTATAACAGGCTCGATAAAAAGGATATCGTCATTGAATTGCTGTTAAGACTGATTCTAATGTTTACATTTTGATATCTGTTTTCATAAAATATTATATATTTATACTTCTATTTTATTCTTTTTTTATCATAGTTCATTGATATTTATCTATTGATACAAATATCTCATTCTAATGAGAAATAATTATTGCTTATAATGACTTTCTCAGACGATGAAAATGTAAACAATATTTTAAATTCAAATTCAAATTCAGAATCAAAATCAAAATCAAAAAGTATTCCACAAAATGGTATAATAAGAGATACACAGTTAATTGAAAAAAAATTACCAGCTTCAAATATACCGCATTTAGAAAATAATATTAAATCTTATGATTTAGGTGATAGTGATTTTGAGGATGATTCTTTTAATGGAAATTGTACCGATAACGATTTTATAGAATACCAATATAATAAACCACATTATTCAAAGAAAGAATCACTTAATTTGATTGATCATAATTTTGCAAAAGTTGAAGATGATTATAAGAAAAAATTAGAAATTGATAAAATCAATGAAGAAAAAAATATTGAAAATTCATTAGATAATAAAAAGAAAGTTAAATCAAAAGAATTAGATATTAAAGATGATAGCGATTCAGATAATGAATGGAAAGAAATTGATACTCAACTAAATTGTGGTAATATTTATAATTTAAAAGGTGAAAAGGTAGATTATTTTATTCATAGTAAAGATGATGTAACACAGGAAAACACTACGATTCCAATTGACAAGCCAAAAAAGAAGAAAACACAATTACAAAAAGTTGCTAAAGGTAGTGCCACAGTTGGTAAAAAAGTTCTGGAAATTACAGCAGGTATTAAAATTGGTAAAGATGAAAAAGAAGAGCAGTTGAGACAAAAGTATCAAAGAGCACATTTAAATAATAGTGATAATCCAACTCAAACTTATACTCGTATAGATGAAGAAGAACAAGCTAAAAAATTTAATGAGATGGATAAAAAATTTGATTTCTTATTTCAAAATGAAAATTCAAATCTTAGAAAATTACATAATGCCCAAAGTGCAAACAATTCAGTTGATACATTATCAAAAGTTACTGACGATTTTATGAATAATGATAATTTCGAAGAAATCTTTGATAATGAAGGTCATGATGAAAATGAACTGAATCCCTCAATTCAAATGATGTCAACAAAATCAATGTTAACAGATGCACAAAAAATTGCTTATGCTGCCTTAGTTAAATTAATTATCGTTCAATTAACAACGGATTTAATTAAAGTTAGAGGATCAGGATCGACTAAAATATTGAAAAAATTAGCAATATGTCATCGTTCATTCATGAGATGGTCAATGAATATTATGAATGCATTATATAATCATTTAGATATAAAGAAAAAAGAAGAAATTCAAATGATTGAAACTTTAAGTTGTCATGGCGTTGAAACTTCAGATTTAACAAAAACTTTTAATTCAAATGTTGCTATAGAAAATCATTTGAATGAAAATAATGATAAAGATCTTCAATTAATTAATATGAACGTAACTGATTTAGAATCTTCAAACACAATTGAAGTTGATGTCAAATGGACTTTAATTTGTGATTTATTTTTAATTTTGCTTGAATCATCTGTTTATGATGCTAGATCACGTACATTACTTCTACATTTTGCAGAAGCTATTGGAATAAGTAATCTGGAAATATTTCAATTTGAAAGACGTATAACAGATTCTTTGGAAATCGATGAAGCATTTGAAATTCTGAATAATAATCAAACTTGGGATGAATCAGATATTTTGAAAGAGCATAAAAAGAAACAAAGAAATGCTAAAATAGTTAAAATTGCACTTGCAACAGCTGCAGGTGGTCTGGTTATTGGTCTTAGTGCTGGTGCTTTAGCACCAGTTATTGGTGCCGGTTTGGCTGCTGGACTGACTACTATTGGTATAACTGGTACAAGTGGATTTCTTGCCGGTACTGCTGGTACTGCCATAATTACAACTTCGGGAGTTGTATCCGGTATGAGAGCAGGTAAGAATGCAATGAAACATAGAGTTGGTTCTGTTAAAACCTTTGAGTTTATTCCATTACATAATAATAGACGTGTTAACTTAATTATAACAGTTTCTGGCTGGATGTCAGGTACTATGGATGATGTAAGATTACCATTTTCAACAGTTGATCAAGTTATGGGAGATTTATATTCTTTATTATGGGAACCAGAGATGTTAACAAGTATGGGTCAAACAATCAATATTTTAGCAAATGAAATCTTAACACAAAGTATCCAACAGATTTTAGGTAGTACCCTTTTGATTACATTAATGGCAGGTTTACAATTACCTATGATGTTATCAAAATTAGGTTATTTACTAGATAATCCATGGAATAATTCATTGGATCGTGCTTGGAGAAGTGGAAAGGTTTTAGCAGATACCTTAAGAAGAAATAAATTAGGTGTTCGTCCAATAACATTGGTTGGTTTTAGTTTAGGAGCTAGATTAATTTATAGTTGTCTTTTAAGTTTGGCTAAAACAGGAGATTATGGTATTGTTGAAAATGTTTATTTATTTGGATCACCATTAGTGATTCATGAAGATGAAATCGCACAAGCCAGATCTGTTGTTAGTGGTAAATTTGTTAATGGGTATATGAAACAGGACTGGATTTTAGGTTATCTATTTAGAGCTACATCAGGTGGTTTGCGTACTATCGCTGGACTTTCACCTATGAATGAAGAAAAATATAACATTAAAAATTATAATTGTTCTGAATTTGTTAAGGGTCATATGCAATATAGAGAAGCTATGCCTAAGCTATTAAGAATGGTAGGATGGGAAGTTTTAGAAGATCAGTTTGTGGAAATTGGACAACCAAATCCAGAAGAAGAAGAAAGACAGAGAAAATTATTAAGTGATTTTGAGAAAGCCCAACATAGTAAAAAAAAGAAATCATGGTATAATAAAATATTTGGAAGAAGAAACAAAGAGTGGTGGGAAATGTATGAAGAAGGTGAAAAGGAAAGTAAGAAAAATCAAGAAAGTGATGCAAAAGATGGTGGAAATGATAATGAATCGGATACTGATGAAGAGTTGGAGAGCTTAGATGACTCTACAGACAAATCATGCTCATTTAATATTGAAGCTTTAAAACAAGAGATTGCTAATATTGAAAAGGAAGCTCAAAAAGTAGAGAACAAACAAAAAGGTAAATCCAAAGTTAAAATTATGAAGTTAGAAGATGAAATTGAAACTTTTAATGAAATCGAAGATAAATATTCAAAGACAGAGAATAAAAATCATTTGAAATCTTCATCGACAGAAGAAAAAGAACCGAAAAACTCTAAAAGTATTAAAGACATTAATGCTGCAGAGTTTAATATTAAACCAAAATCGGAAACCACTTCTAGTAGTAAAAAGATTGAGATTGACTCAAAAAAATTAAGAAAACGTCCTAGTATTATTCAGCTTGTGGAGTCAAAAAATAATGGTGATAATAAAAGTAGTATTGAAAAACCACCAGAATTGAATAATCTAAAACCATTTAGAATTAGTTCCCAAAGTTCTAAAAAATCCACCACTTCTCCAGAAATTGGACCTACTAATACATTAAACATTGGAGTTTTTCAACCAATTTCAAACGAAGAGCATGTTATTGATATTAATCCAAAAGATAATCTAATTAGTGCTCATCATCAAGTTGATGGTACTAATATTAAAGAAATTAGAGATTCCAAGGATGATAAAGAAGCTGTAAATAAAAATGAAGAAGTTAAGGAACTTAAAAGTTATGATAATGACAAATTAAAGGATTTAGAATCTATCGATTATGGTGAATATGAAGTTCCTAAGGAAGAAAATATTCAGATATTTTTTGATGATGACTTAGATGCTATTGAACAAAAAATCAATGAAACACAAAAAGATAAGCCTGGTTATGGTCCGGTTACAGGCATAGATTATGGTGATGAAAAGGAATTTCCGAAGGATGAAAGTAATGTTCAATTCAGTTTTGAATGAAAACATGAATTATTATTTGAATTATTTTTCTTCACTTTAGTAATACAGATGATTGTTTTTATAATACATAGTAAAATTAATAATAAATTTAGAACTTGTTTTTTTTTTAAAATTATTATTTATAAAGGAATGGAGATTAACAAATTATACATTAATAAATAATATTAATATAAGTTTATATTATTATAAGAAGATTTCAGCATTTATTTCAACAATGGATAAAGCGAATGGAATTTCAAAATTAGCCAAAACTTGTGGATGTAAAACACCTAAATGACCAACTTTAATTGCTTTATCTTCTGGTTTAGCACGGAAATAAATTACGGCACCTCTACCTGGGAAGAACATATTCTTTTCATCGGAACCTTCAGTCCAGAAACCTCTTGCATTTGTATTTTGTTGTTCTTTTTCTAACCATGGAACACGCATTGTTTGCATAATTTTAGTTAATAAACCTTGGGTATATTCAAAACCTGATTTTTTACCTGCGAATGCTGCACACCAATTTCTTTGATTTTTTGCACCACGTTCAAGTTCGGGCACTTTAAGGACTATATCACCAGATTCGAATACTTTAATTGGTAAAGCATGATTTTTATTTTCTTTAATTGTTTTTAAAATACCTGGAATTAAAGAAGTTCTAACAACTTCATATTCAACTGTTTTTGGATTTTCTAATTTAACAGCATTTGAATCATCATTATCTAATAAATATTCAAAATTTTCTTTATGAGAACAAAGTGTTAAAGGTAAAACTTCTAACCAACCAGCTTGAGCTGATGCAGTACGTAATATATCACTAACTTTATTAATTGGTAAAGGATAAGCAGTTGTTGCAACAGATTTTGGATAAGTTTTAACTAAATTATCATAACCATAAGAAATTGCACAATCTTCCATAACATCACAAGCATGTAAAACATCAGGACGAGTAATTGGAATTTTAACATCAATTAAATTTTCATTAGATTTTGAAGGTGTTGCATCTAATGACATTTTTTTTAATAAAGAACAAATTTTTTCATTTGAAAGTTTTAAAGCTAAAATTGAATTAATATAATTAGTTTCAACTTGTAATGATCTTTCAGTTAAATTTGGGCAAATACGTGATTCATTATTATGTTCAGAAATAATTTGAACAGGTTCAATTGTAAATGGTTCATCACAATAACGGGAGAACATTGCAATTAATTGATTAACGACAATTTCAACTTTTGTTTTATCAGTACCTGTAATATCTAAGAATACATTTCTTGTATTAAGTGTAATTTTAGAATGATTTGAATTAATAATTGGTGGTAAAGAACAAACAGTTTTATTTGAATCTAAAATTACTGGATAAACAGGTGAATTTTCAATAATTGGTAAATATTTTGATAAATTTCTATCAGTTTTATAAAATTCCATTAATTCTTCACCATTCATTTCAGTTGATTGATTTAAAGGAATAAATTTAATATCTTTTGGATTTAAAGCTTCATAAGTAAATGGAGGTTTTAAAGTATCTAAATCATGAGTACCCATTGCAACTAAAGTTCTTTGTCTACATAAATTTGCATGTAATTTATCTTGTAATGCAATAAATGAATCATAAGATCTTTGAGTAAATTTAATATTTCTTAAAATTGCAGCAGCTGCATAAGGTCTAATTTTAGTTGTTGATTCTTTAATTGTTAAAGAAATTTCAGGTTTTAAAGGTTTTAATTTATAAATTGGTGGTTCAACTCTACCTAAATATTGATTTAATGCTTGAGCTATACCTTCAATACAAAGCATATCATATCTATTAGCACCTATTTCAATTTTAAGTTGAGGTCTTTCATTTGTACCTTTAACATCTTCAGTTGTATCTTCATCTAATTCAATACCAAATTGGAAACATAATTCATCAAATTCTTTTGTTGTATAATTTTTACCTAAAAGATCAAATAGATCTTGTTTATCAACTGCAACTGTTGGCATAGCTCTTGATTAATAAATATATAGATGGGTAGATAATATAGTATATTATAAAATAATAATATTAGGATAATGATTAAATATTAAGTAATTAGAAACATCCACATAACGAGAATTCTAATGAAAAATAGAAACGACGTAGGAAAAATACTAAAATACTAAAATACCAAAAAAAAAAGCTGAAACGGCCAAATAATTTACAAAGGTCTAACAAAGTTACCCGGATTACATGAGAGGAATAAATAATTGAAATTTAAAATAATTTTTTGAAAAAAAAAAGACCTCCACGTCGATCGACGCACCCCCATAATTAATAATTAATAATTAATAATTAATTAACTTGATTTGATTTGTTTTATTTATTTAGTTCACAAATTTAAATAACTGAGGAAAAGGCAATGGTAATTTATTGTTAAGAAATTGAGTTATTGATGTTTATTTTAAATACATATTATTACTGATATCATTAAAATTATATATACATTTAGAATTGAATTGCATAGAGAAATAGCTATATTCTTTCTCCAGTTAAATCAAATTCAACTTATTACTACTAAATCAATAATTATTACTATATTATTATTAAAAATCTTAACCATTGATATAATTAAGAAATAAATTAAATTAACAATAATAACAACAACAAAAGGAAAATAATAATTAAATTTTACATAAATATTTAAATAACTCTATCTATACATATATATATATAAAAACATAATATACAATGTCTGCAAATAAAGGTAAAGCTTTCGATAAATCAATGAAATTATTAATGGTTGGTGATTCAGGTGTTGGTAAATCCTGTTTATTACTTAGATTTGTTGAAGATAAATTTAATCCATCATTTATTACAACAATTGGAATTGATTTTAAAATTAAAACAATTGATTTAAATAATACAAAAATTAAATTACAAATTTGGGATACTGCAGGTCAGGAAAGATTTAGAACAATTACAACTGCTTATTATAGAGGTGCAATGGGTATCATTATAGTTTATGATGTTTGTGATCAAAATTCATTTGATCGTGTTGAAACTTGGTATAAAACTGTACAGCAACATGCTAAAGAAGATGCTCAAGTTATTATTGTTGGTAATAAATGTGATGAAGAAGATTCACGTGTAATCTCAACTCAACAAGGTGAACAATTAGCAAAATCACTTAATGTACCTTTTATTGAAGCAAGTGCTAAAACAGGTCTTAATGTATCAGATGTATTTTATAAATTATCAGAACTTATCTTAGAAAAAAGTGGTGATGATTTCCAACAACCTCAAAATGATGATAATATCGATGTTAGTAAAGGTAATTCTACAAATGAAGCTTCTTCAAATTGTTGTTAATTAAACTAAAATTTAATTTTAGCTAATTAATAATTAAAATAAATAGAAATTACTAAATAAATTAAAAAAAATAGCAATATTCCAATTTGAGCAGTTTATTTGTATTTCAAATAGTTATCAATAATCATCATTTCATGTTTTTTTTATCTTTCTTTTGTTTAATAACTTACTACCCTCCACTTTTTTCTTTCAATTATTCATTAAATTTTCCCTTATTTTTTAATTTTTTTTGTTATGTATAAACCAACTTCTCCTTTACGTAAATTATAATAAATTACTATGTCTCATAAACTCGAACTACAATTTTTTTTTTAAAAAAAAAAAAAAAGAAACTACATTTATTTTAATCATAGAATGTATGCAATATGGTTGTTTCCCAAGCGATAATTGTGCACAAGGCACATTCGCAGAGAATAGGAATATATCGCCTTGTTAAAATATTTAAACCTACCAATAACGAACTCAATTATCCTTTCTCCTTAAAAAAAAATTAAGAAAAAAAAATAAGAATTCAAATTATCAGCCAATTTTAAAAGATAAATCTTTTAAAAAAGAACTCGATTTAAATATAAAAACAATTAATTTACAACTCTTCGATCGAGACTACCCCTGCAATATCAAAATAAGTAATAATTTCTAAAATCATCAACATTTTCATGGACAATCTTAAAAAAAATTGAAATGCTAGCTTCACGAGGACCGACTTGCATTCAACACCCTGAATTGTAGTTTTAATAAATAAAACACGAACTATAACATTATACGAGATAATGAAATAGCCAAAACAGATTGGTGTAATGAGAGTTGCATACAAAACGAAATAAATTCAAAGAAAAAAAAACAAAGTTATTCAGGTTTAATCAATTTTCAAAAAATAAAAAGGTGGGAAATGACGCTTTATTTAAATATTTTTTTTTTTTTACTTGGTTAAATTTTTCGTACATAATAAATTATTTTCCCTCGTTTTTCTATCGTTTAGGGTTTCTGTTTCTGTTACATCATATCTATGTATATTTATATTTTTTTATTATAGGAAAAGAACTGATTATTATACAATTTATACATATATCTATAGATATATAATGCAAAGAATTTTGTGCTTAAAGAAAATGAACTTTTTTATAAAATATTGTAATTCTTGAATTTGATGCTTTTTGAATTATTAAATTGCGTAGAAAAGAAATATATTGAAAAGAAATAGGATAATTGACTTCCTTAATCACTTACATACCTAAAACTAAACTAATACCAAGGAATATGGTAGCAAAAATACCACCATTATTTCTACCAATTGCACCATTTGTAGAAGTTGAATATTCTAAAACAGAACTAACACCTTTTGCAACTTTACTAATTGAAGCACTTGCAATAATACTTGTAACTTTTTTACCTTCAGAATTTGTTGAAACAATTGTATTTGATTTAACTGCAGTGCTGTAATCATATAAAGTACTTTCTGTTGTATAACTAACAATTTGAATTGAAGCAGCTTTAGTGGTTTTTGAAGATGATGATAAAGATGCTGTAACTGTAGCTTCATTGTTTTTACCAGTACCTGTTGTAGTACCTGATACAAGAGTAGTAGCTGCAACACAACGAGCCCAATATGAATTAAGGGCAACACATGTATAACCATCTTGACAACATGAAACACCAGTATAATCTGAACCACCACATTGACCCCATTCTGTTTGACATGTAGAATCACTGGTTGCAGCAGCTGCATTAGTAGTTGTTTCTTTAGTAGTTGTTTCTTTTGTATTTTTAGTTTCAGCTACTGTTGAACTTGAAGTAGTAGTTGGAATAGTTTGTGTAGATTCTGGAGTCCACCATAAAGTGGTTGATGTATTCTTAATATTTGAATTTTTAGGAGCTGTTGATAAGGCAATTGTTGAAGGTTCAGTTTCTGATTCTGGTGTCCACCAAACTGTAGTTGATGTATTTTCAATAGCAGAATTCTTTGAAGTTGTTAGAGCACCAATAGCAGAGATTGATTCTGGAGTCCACCATTCGTTTGCAGATGTAGTGGTAGCAGTAGCAGTAGCAGTAGCAGTAGCAGTAGCAGTAGCAGTAGCAGTAGCAGTATCTTTTTCTAGTTCATCATCGCTAGATGTAAGAGCTGAAGTTGGTGATTCATTCCATGTATTTGCAGTTTCTGTTGCATAGGATTCTGGAGTCCACCATAAAGTAGTTGATGTTTTTGTATCAGTTTCACCAGTAAATTCTTTTGAAGTTGTAATTTCTGTTGGTGAAGAGGTTGATAATTCATTTAAAGTTAATGAAGTTGATGATGGTTCCTCTAAAGTTAATGATGATTCTGTCGAATCAGTTTTTGTTTTTGAAGCATCTGCAATAGCTGTTGTAGTAAGCAATGATGTTGATGATTTACTATCATTTTGTTCTTCATAATAACCATCTAAACTACCATTATTTTGTACAAATGTAGTAGCTGCATTAGCATTAACGTTGTTGATTAATAAAAGTGCTAAACATACTTTTGTAATAAGATTATTATTTTTAAATGAAGACATAATAAGAAAAAATATTTTTTTTATTTTATTGATTGATATTACCGTTCTTGTTGTACCTTTGAGTAGTTGGTTGATATTAGAATAACAATAAGAGATAATAATTATAAAAAAAAATAAATCATAAATTGATCTCTCTTACAAAAGATGGAAATTCAATTCGTATTTATACAAAATTTAGATTTAGATTTAGATCTATTTAATTCAAAGGCTTAAATAAACAAAAACAGTTTACTCTTTAGTAAAAAAATAATCAAGAGCAAGCAAAGTAAACATAATTGTTATAAAATGAAAATACCAAGCCTTTACAAACGCAAGATCATATCAGATACATCAAACGTAAACAAACGAAAACCAGTCGAATCAACAAAATCTAATCAAAACCTAATCAAGAACTATAAATAAACTAAATAAACTAAATAAACTATGAAAACTTAAAAAACTTCGCCTCTAAGGTTATTTTGTTCTTCTAGACCGCCTCTCTGAAAATACCAGCCACCCTCCAAACACACAGTGAGCGAGTGTTTGTTTATAAACAATCCCTATATTTTTTTTCGTAATATCAAGCCTTTCAAACACTGGCAATGTATATATGCATATATTATATATTACAAAGACAGATAATTATACTTGTGTTTTTCAACACGGATAAATCAAAGTGTATTGATAATAACTTACATATAAAATAGTATCTAATTATAAATTTAAATGAGTTATTTAAAAGTTATTAATGATCAGGTTATTTATAAATTTATCCTCGTAATATCACTCATGGAGGATTCTCTCTTTTGCCAGAAACTCCGAACATTTGTAACGGAATTGCACAATCATCCATTGCATACCTTGGACAACTATCCTCTATTAATTCAAATGGTTTTATATTATACTTAGTAAGGGTTTCATCTGTATCAATACTACCATCCCAATTTTGATTTACTAGATAATATCTACTATCTTTTTCCCGAATAGTATCCTTTAAATCAAACATAGTGAGTAAATTCTTAAGGTTATTATTAAAACTTGGCGGCTTGATATTAAGTATATTAGGCATTACGATATATGGTGTCCCTCTGTTGTTTGTACTTGTACCTGCATTGGTGTGATTGTTATTATTGTTGTTGTTACTTGTACTATTACGAGTTTTATTGCCGCTGTTGTTAAACTTGTGGTTATTAATATTATTAATAGTATTACTTGTATTATTAGTAGTAGCATTATCATTACCATTGTATGTATTTGCTGTAATAGGAGCAACATTATTGATACTAGTAGAAATATTGTTGCGGTTATTGTTGTCATTACTATTGCTGTTAGAATTACTATTGTTATTAATATTAGTAGTAGTGTTGGTAATATTAGTAGTAGTGTTAGTAATATTAGCATTACTATTAATACTATTATTAGTTATAGCAGTAGTAGCATCATTATCTCCGCAATTAAAATTTGAATGAGAATGAGAATTGATATTAGTATTAGTATTAACATTAGCATCAGTGTTAAAATCAGTATTAGTATTACCATTAGTATTAGTATCAGGATTGATTTCAACATTAGCATTATTATTGTTGTTGATCATAAAGGTTGTATTGCTTTTACCTAAATTTGATGAATTCATCACACTGGAGTTCCCCACCCTGGTTGGAATTGCAGAAAGTTTTGGTTTACTTCTAAATCCATTGATATTTGAATCACTGGCACTGTTAATTTTTGAAGAATCATCGTTATTTTTATTTCCAAAACTGGCGTTTCTATGATATTTTTGTTCTGAGCCATCATCATTGGAATTAACAGCTAATGGAGATGTTGCATTAATAGTATGTGAGCTTCCGCTGAAACTTAAAGGTATAGGTTTAGGAGAATTTACCGGTGAAAAGAAAGTCCCATTAGTTGGTGTTGACCCTTTATTAATCCAGATACCAGGACTCACTATATTTGTAAAATTATTTGGGTTAGAAGATACCAACAATTGATGTTTTTGAAATTGTAAAGCTATTGACTCAGATATAATAGCTTTAATTGAAATTAAAACATCATATAATAAATTTTTCAATTTAAGATTTTTAGCCATAATTTTATGATTGAATAATTTCATTAAATTTAAAAGCAAAACATCCCTTTGTAAATTAACTGATCTTCTCAACATTAGTTCAACTAAAAAGTATTTATGTAGCAATATTATCTTAGAAACCATTTTGATACCTAATTCTAAATCTGCTGACATTGAGGTTCTGTTTGTTATTCTCTTTTTATGTTGATGATCCAAATTGTGACATATATTAATTAACTTCTCCAAGGCAAAATTCAAAGAAAAAACTAATGCATCACTCATTTCTAAACTGTTATGATGAGTTAGTGATTCGTTTTGATTCATTTTTAATCTGGAACAACTTGATAAAATGTAGTTTAAAGGATCAGTGGCGTTAATTCCATTTACCAAAACAATTGGAAAGTTATCACTATTAAGATATATCTCTTCACAAGCAAATAATATTTTGTGTTTATAATTATCAGGCAAAAAATTGAATAGTTCACCGATCAATTTATGACTAATACCATATTTTTCAACTATAACCAGTATATTTTCAATCAGTCCCACAAAAATATTTGAATTTTCATGAAAATCTATTGAATCGTTATATTTTCCCCTAATCAAATAAGAAAATATCCATTGTAAAATATGTAAATTGAAATAATTTAGATTTTCAACTATCTGGATATCATCGATATCTTTTTTAGTATATATATTCAATAATCTATTGAAAACAAACTTTTTCAAATTGTCGAAATTTATATGGTTAAAATCTTCCATTGGGATATAAAAATATTCAACTGCTAAGTTACTATAACTAGAGACTAATTCCAAAAATGAATCTATTACTTTATCATTTAAAAGATTTTCTTGGACCAGTGGAAACTCACCATTTTCTTGATTCGCATTCAAATCATGAAACGTATCCATAACATCAACGCCAACAGAATGATTAACATTGACGTCAACATCAACACCAACTCCTGAATCTACGTTATTTACTCCAACATTGTGTGCAACATCTACTAATACATTATCGATTGGTTTTTTCTCGTAAGTCTTATAAAATACCATATAAATTATATGTGTTAATATCTTAAAATAATCTCTTGGGTTTTCTTGGATATAACAGAATTGCGAATATTTGTATAAGAATCTATCTTTTAACCCAAATTCGTATCTTGAATTAAAAAAAATATTCCATAGTAAATGGATATTATCATTATTGGTTTCAAAAAAATAATTGTTTGTGTTTTTATTTTGAAAAATATCAACTATTGTTTTAATATTTATAAAACCATCAATAACAAGACGAATTAATAATTTCACATTTGATTCATAATCCAATTGCAAAGTAGGTTTTAAGTAACGAATAAGATATCCTGATAAACATTTACTAAATTCTTCATTTTTCCAACATTGTAAATTTTGTAAGAACTTAGTAATCAGATGTATATTAACAGATTCATCATTCTCTCTAATACAATTTGAGTATCTAGTGATTGCTAATGTTGCATAATGGACAAATTCTGCAGCATTGGATAATCTTTCATGTGATGCTAAATCCAATGATATTAATTCTTCAGGAGATAAAAATTTACATTGAACTTTAAAAGATTTGATTATTGTTGCACGGTTACCAAATAATTGAAGAAATGCATCCGGCAAATTGGCATTATGTAAATATTCAATTATATTATATTTGTTAAAATCTATCCATGTATTTAAAATATTCAAACAATGATCCCATAAACTTGTTTTTAGGTTTAGCATTGAATATTTCAAAAGTTTTATATTGATAAATAACATCTTCAAAAACATAACAAAGGTTTCTCTATTATCGATATCAACTTTAGAATCATCCTGGTTAAGCGTGTTGATTATAAGTAATAAGAATCTTGATAATCCATTTGAGTGAATCAAAAAAGACTCATATAAGACAATTAATTTAGTGGTTGTTAAGGAAAACTTAACATTTAAATTCTTAATTTTAGATTCAAGTTGTTGGTAGAAATATTCGCCCAATTGTAAATGTTGACCAATTTGAATCGGGTCTGTAAATGATAATATTTCCCTATTACTATATTGATTTAAAAATATTTCAATATCAATATCCTTTTCGGATAAAATTGAGTTTATGAAGTTTGACTTTAGAGTTTTATAAAGATCCATATTTTGTTTAACAATTTGAATTTTAGTTGAATCTGTTAATCTTGTTAAAATGCTCTTCAAATTTGAATCATTTAAAGATGGTAAGAAATTTAAAATTAAAATATGAATATAACAAGTTCTATCAGGATCCGATAAATAGATAACACCAGAAGCAATTAACCTTCTAAGATATGATGAAATAACAAATAATTTCATTGTATTCAGTCTATTAATTAAAAATAGAAAACCATTAATATCATAAAAATCACCTTTTGGATTATTTTTATTTTGATAATTTAAAACTTCAGACATTGAATAAACAAAGTCAATGATTTTATTTTCTAGATCAATTTTAAATTGTTTGAATCTTTTTGATTTGTTTTGTATCAATTGTGATTGTCTATATTGCAATATTGAGCATATTAAAGTAATTCTTTCAATAACAACATTATTTTCTCTGACAGCTTGAATACACCATTGAAAAATTAAATGTATATAACATTTCCAATTAGTTGTATCCGATGTTGAACTATCCTCAAATATTATTTTTGATAAACTTGCAATACTTTCATTTCCTGCATTATTTAACCTGTTTAAAATTAATAAAAATTTATCGTTAGGTATTGACTGAGAGCTAGGATTTGAAGAAGTGTCGAATTCATCTATTGTTAATGATTCATTTCTATATGCAATCAATTTAAATTGTTCACTAACGGGAGCTAAATCTAAGTCTAAAACTTTTTTTAAATAAGGTTTTAAATAATTCCAATTTGATGGTAGAATAAATATATCAGAGTTATAATAGAATAAATATTTGATTAAATATTGAAAAACACCAATAATTTTTTGTGCTATTGAATCAAATTTAGAATCTCTTTGTAACTGATTAGTTTTCACTAATCCTAATAACATTGACTCGCTTAATTCTTTTGTTAAATAATCGTATCTAATAATTTTAAACCAAAATAATTTAATAACCATTTGATGAATGAGTAAAGGTTTAAGATCTATAAAAGAATCTGCATTTTTAACGATGTGAGATAAATATCTGACAATCCAAGTCAACAATGTTATTTGACTCAACAATTCTTCAGAATATAAATTTACAATTAATTCAATTGTATAATTTAATCTATGCCTCCAAACATCTTTTGGTAATGAAGAATTAAAACAACTTTCTATTATATGTTCAAAAAAGGATGTTATTTGTTCTGACCATTCAATTATCCATTTATTTGAATTTAAATTCATTGTTGAAATATTTGTTGTTTTCCTCTTTAATTGTCTTTGTTCATTTGTTGAAATACATTTTATAAGCCAAATAGCTCTAGAGATGGGTATTTCATGATTTAAACATTGTTCTAACAATATTTTATTCTTTAAGCCATGTGGAATAGCTCTTGATAATTCTTGTAACGGTATATTAGGATTTGCCAATTTTTTTAACCAAGTCTCCTTTTTATGTTCAGTTAAAGTAACTCTAGGTGGTGGTTTATAATTACCTTTACTTTTAATTCCATTAAAAATTCTTCTTTTGTGCATTGCATCAACTAATACTTGTCCCATTAAATCTAATTTAAAATGTCTCTGTTGTTGATTAGATTGAGATTGTGATTGTGATTGATTTATATTTGATCTATTTAATAATTCAGTTATTAATTGTCTTCCTGATTGATCTTCATGTTTAACGAATTGTGGTTCTATATAACCTTTCTGTAAATGATTTTTCATTATATTTTCTTCATCTTCAGTTTGGTGCCATACATTAAAATCGGGATATATGTTATGATCCTTTTCATTATTATTTGGAATATTTGATACATTCAATTTAGTTGAACTTTGCAAATTTGAATTCCAATTCAATGGATAAACACCTATTGGATCATGAACTTGACCATCATAAGATGATAAGTTTTCTGACATACTATTATTTGATTGTCTTTTAATATATTTAAAGTTAAAAAATAATAATCAATGAGTAAATATATTATAATTAACATCATACAATTCCTTATATAAGGATTTCCCCTATCATATAATTAATAGTCATGTATGGAAATATTTATTGTATGGAAATTTTAAGTGTGGCAAAGCGAGCCGTACAATATTAATAGGGAAATCGTTCGTTAGATTCATTTTTTATATACAACACTAAAATTTAGTAGAAGATTAAAATATTGTATATAGTATGTTATCTTAACAACTTTTAGATTTTAATGATTTAGGAATATTTATATGAATGAATAATTGATAACCAAATTTAAAAGAAAAAGTTTACCTTATATGTTGTTTTTATTCTAGTCAATGAATACACAGAAATCGTTACAAGCAAGTATTTTATCAACGGAACCCAAATTATTAAATATTGCATTTAATCAAGATCAATCATGTTTTGCAGTATGTTCTGAAAAGGGTTTTAAAGTATTTTCAACATATCCAATGGAATTGAAAATGGAGAGAGACTTTTCAACATTTGGATATAAATTTCAAAAACGAAATAGTGAATTAATCAATGGATCAATTGATAATAATAATAATAATAATAAAAACAATGATAATATTAAAATTTCAAATGGAATGGGTATTGGTATAATTAAAATGTTATATAAAACAAATTATGTAGCATTAGTTGGTGGTGGTAAAAAGCCAATGTTTCCGTTAAATAAATTATGTATATGGGATGATTTAAAGGAGAAAATTTCAATTATAATTGAATTTACAACACCTATATTAAATGTTCATTTATCAAGAACTCATATAATTGTTATTTTAAAAAATTTAGTTTTAGTTTATTCATTTAAACTAAAACCTGAATTAATATTTTCATTTGAAACAATGAATAATGAATTAGGTATATGTGATCATGTTATAACTGAAAATACTTCAATTCTTGTATTTCCAGGTAGAAATCAAGGACAAATTCAAATTGTTGATATATTGAATAAGAAAACATTTAATGAAAGAGATGAAGAAAAGAAAAGTGTATCATTAATTAAAGCTCATAAGAATTGTATTAGATCAATTTGTTTATCACCAAATGGTAAAATGGTTGCAAGTGCATCAGAATTTGGTACAATAATTAGAATTCATGATTCAAAAAATTGTGCATTATTATATGAATTTAGAAGAGGATTAGATAGTGCACTTATAACTGATATGAAATTTTCACCAAATGGGATGAAATTAGCTGTATTAAGTGATAAAGCAACATTACATATTTATCATATTTATGGAGATGATAATTATGAAAAGAATAAAACTCATATACTGAAAAAAATACCATTATTTCCTAATTATTTTAAAAGTACATGGAGTTTTGTATCAAAAGATGTTGGTAGTAAGAATGATATTATAAATGATATTGGTAAAATTGGATGGGTTGATGATGATTCTGTTGTTATAATTTGGAAATTTAAAGGTATTTGGGAGAAATTTGATATAATATTAAATGGGATTAATGATCAAATATTTAATGGGAATATGAGTGATAATAATAATAGTAATGGTAATAATAAAGATAAAGGGGTTACATGGCAAATTGTTAAAGAAGGTTGGAGAAGTGTATATTAATAATTAGATTAAAAATTTATCTATATATTTATCTAGTTATATAAAAAAATTCTAAAATTTTGATTTTATCAAATGATTATTATTATTTTTAACTAATGTTAAATCGGCACTAGTATAAATATTTTCACTCATTTTCTTTACTAAACAATTAACAACATAATTTCCTAATCCAGAATGTTGAAAATGATATAAAACACCATCTGCTAATTTATAATTACAAACATAAACTGATATTGATTTCAAATTATATGAAGAAATTGTTGATAACAATGAAAATATATTTGCAATTAAATGTAAAGTTTGAGTATGTGCATTCAAAGATAACTGACCACCAAACTGTAATATTGGGAGTACCCCAACTACTAAGGTATCTTGCATAACATTGTTATTATAATAAGATTAATATTATTATTAATGATAAAAGAAGATAATCCAATCTTCTATATAATATAATAATATAATAATTGAGTGGTAAAATAAGGCTCGAAATTAATTAAATTATAAATTTAAAGAATCTCAGCGTGTACAATTGGGAAGACTTGATTGAAAAAAAGATGATTATTATTTGCTCTATTTATACAAATATTTGCACTTTCATTATCATTAAATACCAATATATAAGTAGTAAAATTTGTTGTCTTATCTGTAAAGATTGGTCTTATTCTTCTTGATTCATCAGAGAACCAATTTAAATCCCAAAAAAAATCACAAATGTTTCTGATTGATATATTAGCAGGTACATTTTTAAATATAACACAACATGATCTATTGACTAAGTTAACAGATGGTTGAACTAATGAATTTATACTATTATTTTTAGCCTTAAATTTATTTTTATTTTGACTTTTATTCTTATTTTTATTATCAACACCAATATCATCAATTAATATATTTGCAGATTCTAATAATCTTTTATTATCTAATCTATATCTATATAAAAAATTTCGCCTATTTTTTAACAAAGAATGTAAAGAAGGTATAAACTCTTTCTTTTTAGAATCTGGTATATTTAATTTTGCTAAATTAATTAAGAATGGTAAATCGGATAAATCTGGAAAATTTAAAGGATATAAAAATCTTAATTGATGTATAAATTCATTAATTTTTAAAGGTTTTAAATTTAAATTTAAACCATTTAATTTTTTATTATTTGCAAAACAAAATTTATAATAATCTTTTAAATCATTTAAATTATTAAAAAATAAATAGAAATAATTATTTGATATTAAAGAATTTAAAAATCTACCTTTAATAATCAATTTTAATTGAATATTATTATTTAAATTTTGAAAATCTTGAAAATTAAGATTTTCAGATACATTATAACAACGTAAAATTGGTAATTTAGTTTCATTTAAAATAGTTTCAATATTGGATATATCTTGATTATTTGAATCAATATCTAGTAAATCATCAGATAAATTTGATTCAATTAAATCTGATAATATTTCATCATTTTTTAGAATATTAATTGAGTTATTATTATTATTGTTGTTGTTGTTGTTATTTCGATTCAATAAACTAGAGTTTTTCGGCTTCAAATTAAAAAAGGCTTTATGAATGTCTTTAACCAATAATCTCGATGACATTATAAGCTATTGGGTAATTATCCTTGGAGTATTATAATCAGTCCAATGTTAACTCGAAACAGCAATAATTATTATTCAGTCTGATCTGAATGAACTTTTCATTTCATGTCAGAATTTCACTTTTGATTACGTCAGCAAACCCCGAATTGTTTTTTATTTAATTTTTATTTTTTATTTGATTTTTTATTTAATTTTATTTTTTTGTTGTGGCCAAAAATTATTTTTTTTTTTTTTAATTAAATTTTCTCTTACAATTTGATAATCTGTTGAAATTATTATGGCTTTTGTGTGTAACTTTATATTATAAGCTATTTCCTGTTTTCAACTAATATTGATCTTCTGATTCTTTTTTCAGATTATATTTATGTACCATTATACATCTTTCCTATCCATTTTCACCCTTAATTTAACTTTATTCTTAGATCAAGAGTCTTGTATATAGTCTTAACTCCTACAATAGTCACTATCTTGAAACAAAATATAGAAAAAAGCGTATTTTGACGCCATCCAATTTCCTGTTCATATATTAATCATATTATTATTCTTTATTTTCATTATTCTCTTTAATAAATATCTTTCTTTTACAATAGATTTTATTTTTTATTACTTAAAAATATAAATCATTCTTGTCATTTAAATAAATAAAATAAAAAAGAAAGAAAAAAGAAAAATAAAAAGAAAAAGAAAATCTGTTACATACATATACAAATAAACTTTATATACATATATCAAAAAAAAGTATATTTTTTATTTAATCTTATCTTGTCTATATTTAATTTATCTCATTCTATTTTACACTTTTTTGTTATTTTTTTCAATAATTAATATTTTAGTCTAATTATCAAATATGAATTCAAATTGGGAAAATATTCATAATGCAACATCTGTTGAAGGTAGTATTGTTTCAAATACTTGGGATGTATCATCAAATAATGGTAATAATATTGTTAACATAGTTGCACCAAATCCAATATCTCCAATCATGTCTCATAATTCTATTACATCACATACTTCAAATTCTCAACAACAATCACAACAACAACATGATGATGTTGCAAGTATTATTTCAAGTTTAAATGGTGTTAATATTAATAATAATTCTCATGCTTCTCAAGCAAGAAATGTTTTAACAAATCAATCCAATTTTTTATCAAGCTATAAACAACCAAATTCAAATTTAAATCTTTATGAGGAAGCAGTTGTAAGTGATTCAGGTTCTGATGCAATTAGAGATGCAATCTCTGCAATATCTGCACCTGTTGCAACTCAACCTTTAAATAAAGCAAGATTCGGTACAAATTTATTTGGTCCAGCTTCAATTACTGGTGTTAATGTCTCAAATTTGAAAACTCCAAATTTAGCAAATTCAAATTCTTCTTTTTTAGAAAAATTTGCTTCAGTTACTGAAAAGACAAGAGAATTAGAATCAGGTAATATTCGTTCAAGAAGATCTTCAATTTTTAACAATGAACCAAAATCTCCTCAACAATTATTTAGAGAACCAAGAAAGCAATCTTTTAGTGAAAAATTAGAATCTTATATCTCTGCCACTGCTTCCCCAAATGCTTCAAGGCATTTATCTTTTAGTTCTGAAATTAATAATAATAATAATAATAATAATACTGCTATTAATTCAGAAAATAATTCAATAATTGCAGATACAAATGCAAATTCTTCAAATTTTAAAAATAATTGGAATCCTGCAACTGCTGCAACTTTCCATCCAAGTTTCCCCGTTAATGAATTATCATTTATGCAACAAAATATGATGATACCATCATTTCAAATGACTCCACAAAATATGCAAAACATGCAAAATATGCAAAATAATGCATTTTATTCACAAATGTTCCCACCAAATTTTGTTCCAGGTGCTCAATTTAACATGCCACCAAATTTTATTCCAAATTCAGCTGATTTTGCAAAATCTCATGATATGAAACATTCAGATACAACAATGAGTCAATATGGTAGTAAAAATGATGAAATTGTTGATGAAAATAATAATACTAAATCTAATAATTTAACTGAAAATAATGATTCAAATGATAAAAATTCTAAAAATGATAAAACTAAAAATAATTCAAAAAATCCTGAATTTTTCCCGGTTGGTTTAAACAGATCTGCTTCACCTTATGTTATTGCACCATTTAATCCTTATGGAATGTTCTCCCCAGATGGTAAAAATGGTGTATTCCCTTCAATGATTCCAGCTCCAGGTTCTCCAATTGGTGTACCTTCATCACCAATGATGTTACCACCTCAAATGGTTGGTATGGTTCCTGTTGTTAGAGGTGATTTTAATAATAATAGTAGTAGTAGTAATAATGGGACACGTGAAAATTCACCACCAATTAAAAATTCAAAATCTCCAATGTCAAATTCGAATTTAAATTCAAACAAAAAAAATGGTAATAGTAAATCAAATAAGTTTAAAAATAAACATATTGTTAGATCTCCAATTTTAGAAGAATTTAGAAATAATAAAGATAAAAAATATAAATTAGATGATATTTTAAATTATGGTTATGAATTTGCTAAAGATCAACATGGTTCAAGATTTATTCAACAAGAATTAGAAACTGCATCAGATGAATCAAAAGAAGCATTTTTTAAAGAAATTAGAACAAATTCAATCGATTTAATGACAGACGTTTTTGGTAATTATGTTATTCAAAAATATTTTGAATTTGGTACAAATGTTCAAAAAAAAGTATTATTTGAATTAATGAGAGGTTCATTTAATTCATTATCAGTTCAAATGTATGGATGTAGAGTTGTTCAAAGATGTTTGGAAGGTGTTTCATTAACTGATCAATTAGAAATTATGGAAGAATTAAAACCAAATATTTTAAATTTAGTTAAAGATCAAAATGGTAATCATGTTATTCAAAAGGCAATTGAACAAATTCCAATTGATAAAATTCCATTTGTTTTAGATTCATTAAGACATCAAATTTATCATTTATCAATGCATCCTTATGGTTGTAGAGTTATTCAAAGATTATTAGAATGTTCAAATATTGAAGATCAAGAATTTATTTTAAACGAATTAAAAGGTTTTATTTATTATTTAGTTCAAGATCAATTTGGTAATTATGTAATTCAACATGTTATTGAAAGTGGTGAAAAGAAAGATACAGATGCAATTTTAAATGTAATTTTAGATAATTTAATTGAATTATCAAAACATAAATTTGCATCAAATGCTGTTGAAAAATGTATAATTAATTTACCAGTTGAAAGTAGAATTAAAATTTATGATACAATGCTAAAAGATAATCTTGAAAAAGATGGTGAATTACTTGAAAATAGTAATTTAATTTTAATGATGAAAGATCCTTTTGCTAATTATGTTGTTCAAAAAATGGTTGAATTAATTGATATTGATAGGAAAAAATTATTAGTCTTTAAAATTAAACAATATTTAAAATTAATTCAAAAAAATAGTCATGGTAAACATTTAGCTAGTATTGAAAAACTTAATAATATATGTCGTGCTTATGATGTTTGAAATTTATTTTCAAATTTTTAATTATGTTTCTGTGTTCGTTTTTATTTTATATGTTCAATTCACTTGATATTTTTTAATATTGAGTTTTTTGTCTTTCTGTATTTAGTTATATTTTATTTAGGTAGAATATTTTGTATGCACAATTTTTTATAATGTAATAAAGATTTTATGTGTGTGATTACGTAAGAAGCAGCGAATTGTGAGAGAAAAAAAAATATACTGAAAAAAGAAAAAAAATATTAAAATTTTTCAAATATATTTTTTTTTATTTTATTTAACTTAATTTATCATCTATCTTTGATATTTTTTCACTTTTTGAATATTATTATTTAGGAGAAGTAAATTAAATAATTATACTAATGAGTTTAAAAGAAGAATTGGATATTGATGATATTTTCAATCGTCTGAAAGAAACAGTAGCTAAGGAAAAAGAGGAAAAGCAAGCAGAAGGTAATAATAATAAAGAAATTAAATCAGATTATGATGAATTAAAAAGGAAAGTTACACATTTACCAAGTATTGAAGTTAATTTTTTCAATAAAAAGCATGATGATAAAGATAATAAAAGTAAAATTAATCGTAAAATTGTTAGGATTAATGATAGTGTTGAAAGTATATTACCAGATTTAAATAAGAAAACAGTTACAGATCGACGTTTAATTAAAGAAGAAAATAGTAAAAAATGGTTTTCATTACCAAAAGTTGAAATGAATGATGAATTAAAAAGAGATTTGTTAATTATTAAAAATAGGAAATATTTGGATCCTAAAAGATTTTATCGTGGTGAGAAATGGGAAATACCTGAGAATTTCCAAATTGGTGAAATTGTTGAAGGTGTTGGTGAATATTCAGGACGACTTAAACGTAAGGAAAGAGGACAAACAATTGTTGATGAATTATTAAAAAATACAGAGTCATCAACTTGGTTTGATAAAACTTATAGTGATATTCAGAAAAAGAAACTTAGTGGTGGTAAAAAATTTTTAAAGGATAAAATTGCTAAAAGGAAGAAATATTAATTATTTAATTATTTCTTATTATATATATACCTTAATTGATTATGTATTAAAACAAATTTATTTTTTTATTAATGTAAATTATACAAGTAAAATATATGTACAAATATATTAAGTAATCGTAAATTTATAAATTAATTTTTAATTTAGCAAAGACCATTTTTTATTTATGAATCAAATTCTTCTATTCATTTCTTCACCAGCATCTTTTCTCCTTTGTAATTCTTTTGCAGCTGCTTCAGTACCAAATTTTTTAACTAATTTTGTATGAAATAAACCACAAGCATTACATAACGTTCTTGCATTTTCAGGGCCTTTACGCCATTCTGGTGTCGAAGTTGAACCACAATGTTGACAAACTAATTTAACTTTAATACTTAAATCTGGTTGTAAAATACCTTGAGAATTAAATTTTGTTTTAGAATTTTGTACACTATTTAATTTAATTGGTACCACTTGCAATGAAACTGATTCACCTGGTATAGTTGAAGTTGAACCTTTCGGTAATTTAAAATTTGAATTAATATTAAGGGAAGTTAAATCATTTAAATTTTTGGAATTATTTTCAATAAAATAATTTAAATCTAAATTTGAATTTAAATTTATTGATTGTAAATTTGACCAATCATTAAAGATTTCTGATAATTTTGTAAAAATATTAGATAAATTATTTAATTCATCCTTTGGGAAATGACGAACATATTTATAAAATTCCTCAATTTTATAATTATTTTCATCAATTTTATTATTTCCTAATTGAATATTTTTTTCATTATTTAGAAAAAATTGAGTTGTATTATTTTCAAATATATATTGTTGAAATTTATTAATACTTTCAAAAGTTGTTGAAGCCCATAATAAATTATTTGACAAATTAACAGCATCAGAATAATAATCTAAATAAGATTTAATAGCATCTTTTTTATTATTATCCTTTATCTTAGAAACTAATTTTGATAAATGTTTGTTTTTGCTATTATTTTTGCTATTTTTATTATAACTATTATTAGTATTATTTTTTGGAATATAATTTGATTTTTTCGATATTTTATAACTATTTGAATTTAAGATTTTTTCATTGCTATCATCTTTTTCAATTAAATTAACAGAGCTAATTCTAGAACTATCTTTTGAAGATAAATTATTTAAATCGATATAGTAAGGAATTTGAGGTGCTTTGTTTAAATTATCATTTGGTGATAATGGCATATTGCTATTATTAAAATTATTAGTAGTAGTAGTATTGGTATTGGTATTGGTATTGGTATTGGTATTGGTATTGGTATTGGTATTAGCATTAATATTAGTATTAGTATTATAATTATTTGGTATACTATTTTTAATATTATTAAAAGGTTGATGGGTATAATAAATAAAAGCTTGTTCATTTGAATTTTGAGTTGTAAATTGATGTTGAGGTTGAGTTAATATTGTTGAGCTTGTTTGAGATTGTGATTGTGATTTACTTTGTAAAGGAGTTTGGGGAGTTTGAGATTGTGATTGTGGTTGAGATTGTGATTGAATTGGAAATTGAGGTTGACTTGATTGAATTACTTGAATTACATTAGGAATTTGTTGAAGTGGTTGATAATAATAATTTACATTAGGATCTAGTTGTGGTGTTGATAAAGAATATTGCTGACGATAAGTTAAAGGAGTTTGTTGTTGATTAATATTTGAAATTTGTTGAAATTGAATGGGTATTTGCTGTTGCTGCTGTTGTTGTTGTGATTGATTTTGTATTTGTTGATTATTATTATTATTATTATTATTATTATTATTATTATTATTATTATTATTATTAATATTATTATTACTATTATTTGTATTATTATTATTATTTAAATGGTTTTGTTGGAAATTATTTGGATAAGAAACCATTGGAGGAGTATTACCATTAACTGATAAAATTGAATTTTGAGGAGATGATCTATCTGTTGATAATACTTGAGATATTTGAGGTAATTGATTATTAGGTGGAGATCTTGGTATATTTGATATAAGATTTTGATATTGTGGATTAATTTGATGAGATAATTGATTATAAGTGAATTGTGTAAAGGATTGATTTGAGAATTGATTTTGTGGTGACATTCCAAGAATAATAAATAATAATTGTTTTATATATTATTCTTTTTTATGAAGATGAAATAATTATACTCTTAATGGGAAAAGTTTAAATTGATATATTTTTTTTATTGCCTCTTTTGTGATCTTCAGAAAAAACAACTATTTTTTTTTTTTGTTTTATCTTTTTGTTCTATTTTTCTTTATCTCTTAATTTTGTTTTTTTAGTATTATATATTATATTTAAATATTTAAATATATATATATATATATATATATTATTTGATATATTGAATATAGTGAATTAAGAAAAGTAGATAAAAAAAAGAAGAATTAAAAAAAGATTAATTATGGTGATGATTTTGATAGAGGATTAAAAATAAACGCTAAGAGATATATAATTTATAATAAGGGGTAATATTATTAGATGTGAGATTTGTAAAAATAAAATGAGATTTGTGTATTTATATAAATACTGAAATTTTTTTAAATGAAATATAATATTTATATGTTTAGAATCAATTGGATGAATGAAAAGAAAAACACCATAAAGAAGAGAATATCAAAGATTGGAGGGAATGGATATAAGTAAATAAATAAGTAAGTAAATTGTAGAAAGAAAAACTGGGAAAGGAAAGTTTATTATATTTTGTGAAACAAGCAATTATAGATCCCAAAAAAAAAGAAAAAACGTATAAATAGAAAAAAAAAATATTTAATTGTTAATATTATTTTGATGTGACTGATGTGACGAAAGATGTTTATATTTATGAATGGGGTTTTTATTTTAATTTATTTATTTATTTATTTATTTATTATTTATTATTTATTATTTATTATTTATTATTTATTATTTATTTAATAACAACAATAAAATATAACAATAATAATTAAAAATATTAAAAATTAATTAATAAAATATAATTATACATAAAATGTATTCACAATTATATCACGTAAATATTTAAATATAATTTAACCATAAAGAGAAATTTGATATTCTCAAAACAAAACAAAACAAAACAAAATAAGAAAAAAATAACAATAACCGCTTTTCGTTAATTAATTAGAAAATTAATCAAAGTGTTTCGCAGAATAAATAAAAACAATTACAATATTATATTTAATATATTTAATATATTTAATATATATATATCAGAAAAAAAAAACAAAAATTTAATTCATAAAAAAAAAAAAAAGAGCAAACTGCATTTCTATTGTTGGTAAACAATATGCAAGTATTATTAGTATTATAAATTTTATAGCAAAAACAAATTACGTTTGGAAAAGGGCAAATTGTGATTGGAATTTATTTTTTTAGTTTGATAAATTAATTAATTAACAATTGTGCATACAAATAATAAACAATTTTAATATTTATGGTACTAAATTATTGTTTCATATATATTAAATTAAATTAATATAAAGTTATTAATGTAAATTGTTGGTCATTTAATTAATTAATTGAGATTTTATTAACTTAGATCTTATAAGAAATCGTTTAACATTTCAATATATATTTGATTAACTAATTGAGTAAATTAAAAGAAAAGGAGGATTCCAATATAATAAATAAATAAAATAAATAAAATAAATAAAATAAATAATATTTGATTTAAAAGTCAAAAAATGACCAGCCCAGTCTGGACTGTTTTGTTATCAAGAATAAAATATAAAAAATATTAAAATAAAAATATATAAAAATAAAAAAAAAGTGTCAATAATACGAAATTAAATTATTATTAATTAAAATATTAAGCAAGTTTTATTAATTTGAATTCCACACTTTTAAATTTTTTACAAAACGAATTTCATTTCTCGTTATTTTATGTTAATTCGCATATGCATATCGGCAATTAAATTCCAATTTTCTATTTTTAACTTTTATATATTTATTTATTTATATATTTATATATATATATATTTATTTACATTTGTGTATATTTTTTAAATATATTAATTATATTACCCAACAAAGTTAATTCCCAATCAATTTATTTACTGGTTTTTAGGTTTTCTATTTTGTTTGTTTGTTTGTTTGTTTGTTTGTTTGTTTGTCTGTTTGTTTGTTTGTTTGTTTGTTGTTCTTTTCTAAGGTATAACTATTTAATTGCCCTATTTAAATATTAAAAGGAAACTACAGAAGAAAGGAAAAATGATAAAATAAATGAAAAATTAGCGAGTTGTTTCTATTGCTATTGTCTTTTTTTTGCCCCTTTTTTTCCATTTTTCCATTTTTCCATTTTTTCCATTTTTCCATTTTTCCATTTTTCCATTTTTCCCCCTTTTTTTCTCTTATTAAAAATCTCATTTATTTGAATTTTCGCTATTCAAATTTTTCTATTGAAACTTCTTTACATTATCGAAATTTTTTATACCTTGAAATTTTATTTAAATTTTCTTTAAATATTACCATCAATTGATAAATTAATTTTAAATGATATCGCCGTGTAATTTATTTTAATTTAATTTGATATATATTATATATTGTGATATTTTTTTAATTACCTAAACGAATTATTATATATTAAATTATAATGATAAAACAATTTATATTTTATTTAATCGTATTATTATTAGAATCATTTTAATCTTTAAAATACTCTAATAACTAATATAAAATTTATATTTATACTTTAAGGTACTAACATTAAGTTCTATTTAATAAAATACTACTATTGTTTATAAGATTTTTAATATATTAGTTAACTAAACAATAAAAGTTAATAATAGCATCGTAAATTTTGATATAAAATTTAAAAATAATTAAATTAAAAATATAATTGCCATGTGTTCAAAAATACAATATATTATATATAATATATAAATTTTAAAATTTTAAAAATTTCAATCATTCAGCGAAAATCAAGTTTAAAAAATTAAGTAATTTTTAGAAAATAATTAATATTAAAATTTAAATTGACTGATTTTCAAGATCTGGACCCGAATTGCCGGGACTTTCCGCGTAAAAATATTATTCAAATTTTTAAAACTAATTACCTTGGCTCAGATTCGGTAACAATAAAGTAAAATCAAACTTTTAATAAAAATTTCTTAGTAATCCACAATTTTGTAAAAAAAAATAAAAAATATATCAATTATCAATTTACCATTTTGTTTGTGCTTTTTTTTTTATTTCTTAGCGAATTAATATATCATATAATTAAAATATACACTATAAAACTAAATAATTAAAATATTAGGCTTAATAAAATAAGATAAAAATAAATTAATTACTAATCAACAACGAAAATATGTAAAATTTACAAATAAATAAACTATTTAAAAACAATATTAAAAATTAAATGTTGCAAATCACTTAATTAAGTAAATTTAAGGGGTATTTAAACTTTATAAAAAAATTAATATTATTATATAAATAGATATTTTTTCGTTTGTTCCCTCTTTTCATAAATAATAAAAATAAGCTGATTTTCTTCAATTGACAAACCATTCAAATAAAAAAATTTTAAAAATATTTTACTTTACTAGATCGACAATCGATTAATTAAATAAGTCAATCAGACCATCATCTATCATCTATCACCTATCACCTATTATCCATCAATTACTTATATTACTTATATTATAGTATATAATGAATTAACTAACAAATTTACGTAGATTATATAATAAAAATATACAATAGTTATAATTATTATTACTCACTTTATTATATTGTTAAAAGCCAAGATAAAGTATTCCCACCCTTAATTAAAAATTAAGTAATCTAATCAACTGTTGAGATCAATTAAGATTTTACTTGTTAAAATTTCTTCAAATCGATAAATTCTACTTAATTTGTATAAGGCTTAAATTTAAAAGAAAAAAATCAAATTACGCAATAAATTTATGCAATTATTTATATAGTAAGGATATTGAATTATATTTTTATTTTATATTTTATATTTTCTGAGCCCGTCGATCGACTCTTTCATTCTCCTTTTTTTTTTATTTTTACCCGAATCCCAATTTGGGAAATCTATCAACATGAATTGATTGTTATTTTTTTGTTTTTTTTTTTTTAATATGAATAATTGATACATCATAATTATCTGTATTTCATATATTAAGCCATAGAAATATATAAAGAAGGTCATTCTCCATTAAATATGGTGAACCATAAATCAAGTAGATTACCATTACATGATTTTTCAAATGGTTATCATATATTAGATAATAATAATAATAATAATAATAATAATAATAATTATAAAAATAAACGACGTAAAACTTCAATAAAACCATCAATTATGACATCAATAGTTGAAAATATTAATAATGATTCAAATACAAAAATTCAAATGGATGATTTAATTAAATTAAAAAATGATAAACAAAATGATTTAAATAATTTAAATAGTGAAATTTGGAAAATTCAAAATCAAATATCTGATTTAGAATTAAAAACTGAAAAATTAAATTCAAATTTACAAATTGTTAAATCAAATTTTCAATCTTTAGAGAATAAAATTTCAAATTTAAATTTAATTAAATCTCAAAATTTAAAATCAATTGATGATTCATTAATTTTATTTAAAGAAAAACTTGATAAATCATTTGATGATGATGTTATAAATTTAACTAAATCTTATGATAATAAAATTACAAATTTAATTAATTCAAATCACTCAGAATTTAAAATTAATGAAAAAAATTTAATTGATAAAATTAAAATTTTAAAAAATTCATTAAATGATTATTCAAATGAAAAATTAATTAATTTAAAATTAAATATTGAAATTGAATTTAAATCTTCAATTGAAAATTTAAAATTAAATCATAATAATAATATAAATAATTTAAATTTAAAAATTTCAAATTTATTAATTGAATCAAATAATTTAAAAGATAAAATTAAATTATTAGTTAATAAAAATAATTCTAATTTAAATTTAATTAATAATGATTTATCAATTAAATTAAATAATTTAAATAAAATTTTATTATCAATTCAATCTAATGAATTAATTTTAAAAGAACAATTAAAATCTTTAAATAATTCAAAAGATGAAGAATGTAATAAATTATTAAATTTAAAAGAAAAATGTCGTCAATTTAATAATGAAATTGATAATTTTAATGAGGAAATTAAAAATGAAGAAACTTATAGAAGATTTTTACATAATAAACTTCAAGAATTAAAAGGTAATATAAGAGTATTTTGTCGTATTAAACCTGAATTTAAAAATATATTTAATCATAAAATTGAACCAATGTCTTGTACTGATAATTTAAAAGAATCTTTAATAATATCAGAACCTTCAAAAAATAATTCTATACCATCTTCTTCATCTTCTTCATTCTCTTCGTCTTCTTCTTCTTCTTCATTCTCTCCAATTAAAAATAATTCTAAATCATATTCATTCTCATTCGATAAAATCTTTGATGAACATTCTTCAAATGCCGATATTTTTGAAGAAATTTCACAGCTTGTTCAAAGTTCATTAGATGGTTTTAATGTTTGTATATTTACATATGGTCAAACAGGTTCTGGTAAAACTTTTACAATGAGTAATTCAAATGATGGTATGATACCAAGATCTTTATCTTTAATGTTTGAAAAAATTGATCTGTTATCAACTTTAGGTAAAAATTATCAATTATTTGGTCAATTTTTCGAAATTTATGGTGATAATGTAAGAGATTTAATTAATTTGAATGAATTAGAAAATCATGAAAATAATAATGAATTAGAATTAAGTGATTCAGAATTAAATAATATTAATTTAATTAAACTAAATTCAGTTGATCAAATTGAAACTTTATTAAATCATACAACTAAAAAACGTGCAACTGCTTCAACAATGGCAAATGATGTATCTTCAAGATCTCATTCAATTTTTAAAGTTTATATTTCAAACTTTAATAATGAAATTTCAAAATTCAATATAATAGGAACATTAAATTTAGTCGATTTAGCAGGTTCTGAAAGACTTTCACATTCACAAGTTAAAGGAATTAGATTGAAAGAAACTTTATCAATTAATAAATCTTTGAGTTCATTAGGTGATGTAATTGCAAGTTTAAAATCAAAATCTTCTCATATCCCCTACAGAAATTCAAAGTTAACTTACATTTTAAAAGATTCATTAGGTGGAGATTCGAAAACTTTAATGTTCGTTAATATATGCTGCTTAAATTCTCATTTCAATGAATCTTTAAGTTCATTAAGATTTGCTAGTAAAGTTAATAATACATCGTTAAAATGAATAAAAAAAAATTAAAAGGAATGTATTTAAATCTATATATGTATATGAGTTTAAAAAAATTTGTTTATTACTATGTACAATTTCTAATAAGATTGGTATTTAATTTTATTTATCACTTATTTGCTTTATTTCAATATGAGCTTTATCATATGGACTTGCTAATAAATCAGGATAATCTTTTTTATTATCCTCCAATTGATTAGTTTTAACAAGTTCTTCCCACTCAGTTGGGAATTTTTTCTGACAATATTCTTTTAATTCATTTCTAACACCATCATGTAAACAATTATTATGTAACGTTTTCAATACATAACCATTAATTAAATGATAATCACCATTTTTTTCAGCGATTTTTAAAGTATCAAAAGCAGTTCTATATTGTTCAAAATAACAATTAGCAATTAAAAGTTCAGCAAATAAATTTGCATCTGGTAAAATATCATATTCTGATAATCCATTATAAAAATCCTTTGCATGACCTAAAGTTGCATATTTTAAAGATTTTAACATCCAATATGCACTTTCATTATTTGTACCATATTCTTTTGGTAATGAAAATGCTAAATTGAAAATATCACGAGTTTTAAATGGATCTTCAAGTGCTGCATAAGATTCCATTAAAGAATTTAAAAGTTTAATATCTAAATTAATTGATAAATCCATTTTAATTGCTAAATGTAATTTAAAAATTCCATCTTCATCTTGAAATCTTGCAAAACTTTTTAATAAATAAATATAAAATTCTTCACCTGGTGGTGGTAATTTTGATTCTTTACTTAATCTTTTCATATCAGCGAAAACTTTAAGTGACATATGTGGATCACCACAATCAATAAACATTTTAACAAATCCTGGATAATATTCATATGGAATTGAAAAATAATCAGCTAAATATGTATAAACTCTTTTATTTAATTCTTTATCTTTTGAATTAATCAAATAATCATATGTACAATCAAATATTTGCTGATATTTACTAACTTCTAATTTAGGATCAGTTTTCTTTAATTCAGGAGTTTGATCAAGTAAAATTTTAATTGCAAATGTACCTTCATTAAATTTAATTGCAGATTTCATCATTTCATAAACGCAATCTTTTTTAAATAAATATTCATATCTTTTAACATTTTTATAAACTTCTAATTTTTTTGTCCATGAAATTTTAGAATTTTGCCAAATACTTGAAGTTAAATTAAATAATGAAATCATATAAAAACCTTCATAATCATTTTCCCAATCTACTTTATCTTTATATTCTAAGAAATAATTACAAGCTCTTTCAATATTTAAATCATTATCTTTATCTTTACATAAATAATTTAAAATTGTTGCTATACTTTTTGAATCAACTTCAACATTAAATTTATCATCAAAATCTTTAATAAATTTTTTAATATATTCAAAACTTTTATTTGACCAACAAAATGATTCTAATACTAAATTCATTGAATCAATATCACCAAATAAATAATCTTTTTTTAAATTATCTAATTCATTATTAAAATTTTCAATTAATTCAATTCCAGGTTTTGATTCATTAAATTTGAAAGCTTCAAATTGAAGTAATGCCATCCATTCATCTTCTATATAATCAATTTTATTTTTATTTTTTAAAATTTTAATTAAATTTGATGCATCATTTGATTTATTAAATTTTAATGATGCAGTTACAAGTGCAAATAAAATATCAGGTTTTGAAATTATATTATTAAATTTATCATTTGTGAAAAAATCAGTTAATTTTTCTAATTTTGATAAAATATTCTCAGAAACGTCATTAAAATTATTTTTAACTGCAAAATATAAAATTTCAACATATGAATCAATTGGATTTTTAACTTTTAATTCTAAAATATTAATTAATTCAATTAATCTTTTACTTACGAAATTATCTTCAAAACTTTCACTAATTTCTTCATCTGCTGCTTTAAAGAATACTTCTAATATTTGATTTAATAAAGGTATATCTGATAATTCTTTATTTATAAATGATAAATCAGGGCATATGTTTGCTAATAATAATAAAGTTTGAGTATCAGGTTTAATTGTTTTAAAAGCATCTAATAACATTTCAACGACTTCAATACTTGGATTTTCATTATGTAAATCTTTTTCTTCTGTTATAAAAGCTTCAATAACTTTACCAACATTATTTCTTTTTGTACTTAAAAGTACATAATTAACAAAAATTTCAAATAATTGTAAACGAATTTCTTTATCATTTAAATATTCTTTACATTCTCTTAATGAATTATAAAATCTTGGGAAAAAATCGATATATCGTACATCTTCTAATGTCATACCACCAAGTACACTACGTAATAATGTTAACATTTCATCAGGTGTAAAACTATCAAGTGGTGAAGGATTTTGATCAATAAAATTAATAACTGCATTAATAAATGGTAATTGTTTATTTGGGAATTCACCATTTTGTAAAACTTGAATTAATTGTAAAATTATAATTTTTAATCTTTTTGCTTTAACTTTTGGTGACATTGATTGATTTTTAAATGTATTTTGAAGTTCAAGAAAATATTCAATTCTTTGTCCTTCTAAATCTGCAAAATTTGTTGATGGTACATCTGAATAAAATCTTTTATTATTATAATTATTTTGAAAATTAGATTTTGAATTAATTTTTGAATGTGAAATTTTATATAAACTAAATTTTCTTATTTGATAAATCGATTTACTATTACAATCATTATTATTATTATTATTTGATATATTTATGTAATGATTGAAAATTGAATTTACCAACTTATAGTTAGCAGAAAATGTACATCTTCCAACTGATTTTGATGCTTGTAAAGACAACACCATTTTTTTTCAAGAAGAATAGAATACCAAAATGTCTGACCTTTGAAGTGCAATGAAGAAAATATTAGGGATGTTTTAAGATGAATATTAAGTATTATCATTATATAGTAAATCTGAAACTTTGATATTAAATTTTTCTTTGTTGAGTACAACTACAATATTATTACTACAATATTATTATTTTTGTTAACATGATCGGATGATTACGTAAGCAAGCAGTGAAATTAACTTGTGCAAGTTATGAATTATGAGGGGTACTTCAAACTTTACGAGGACGTGTTTTATATATTTTTATATTTTGATATTTTATATTTTATATTTTATATTTTATATTTATTATTGATTTAGTTACATATTTAGTTATTTACATGGAGTGATCATAAGTTTATAAAGTGTTTATTTGATAGAATGTAATGGAATGAAAAGCGTTTATTATAAGAGAAAGAAAGCGTACAAATTGTAATTAATTAAAAATGTTATTGATTAAAGACCTTCAGGTCTTTCACTTTCCCTTTCACCAATAACATTACCTTTTTCATCATAAATTTTAACATGTTTTTGATATTCTTTAATTGCCCAATTTAAACCAACAAATTTAATATCAGGATCACTTTCACCTCTACTTTTAGTAAATCTAGTCCAAAAATTAACATCTTTAAATCTTGGATCTTCTTCATTAAAACCATTCTCTAATCTTAATTTTGCAACTTGTTCACGTAAAAATGCACAAACTCTACTACGTAATTCACGAGCTTCTTTACCAAACATTAATTCATCAGATAAATCATTTGGATTTTCTTTATCTTGATATTTTAAACAAAGTTCTTTCCATTCAGATCTAAATTTTAAAATTATATTATCATCAATTGATTTACCAATATTAACAGTTATTTTTGCACCTACATTATTTGGAGTTAAATAATCTGTTTTTAAATCAACTTCTTCAGGTTTAATTTTTTCAAAGCCATCAGTAAAAATTGGTACAATTACAGGTGCAACTGTTGGTTCTAAAATTAATCTAGCTGTACCCCAACGGAAAAATCTCATTGAATTTTGAAATGGTGGTTTTAATTGACAAACATAACCTTCAGGGAATATATGAACCCATGAAGTTTTATAACGTAAAATTGGTGAAATATAATTTGGTGAAAATAATGAAATTGCATTACGTGATAATATATTATCAGCTTTTAATTCTAATTCAGGTTCATTTAAATAATGATTATGATATTTATTTAAAAAATTTTCATTACCTAAAATATAATCTGAATTAATTGTATCATCAGGTGATAAAATTCTAATACAAGCATCTAAACCTGATTGAAATGGACCTCTACCAAATCTTTCACAAGGGAAAATTTTACCTAATGAGAAAAAAGTTGTTGAAATTTTATTTGTAAAGCAAACATTTGAAGCAGCTAAACCCCATCTAATATCTTCCCAATCTTTAAAATATCTCCAAGGTAAACAAGCAAATAAAAATGGATCATCACAAGTTGACATATGATTCATAATTGTTAAAATACCTCTATTTGATGATCTTGCATTTGCAAATGCATTATCTAAATTTGATAAACCTTTAACTTCAACATTATAAAGAGTTGATAAAATTAATTTTGAAAATGCTGTAACTGCAACACAAGTAAATTGAGATGCTAAATTCCATAAAGCAGAACGTTCCATACGAACACTTGTAATTTCATCATCACCACGTTTCAAAACATCATGAAACGACATAATTAGTTGATTAGTTGATTAGCTAATTTATTAATTGAATGATTGATTAATTGATTAATTAGTTAATTGATTTTAATTAATAAAATAAAGGAAATATTAAATATATATATATATATATATATATATATATATGTATGTATTAATTATATCAAATATATTGAATCAACGGAACGGGAATAAAAGGAAGTAATACAGAAATCAACTTGATTTGATTAATATAAAACAGCCTTTTTCAAATTTTATACAAGTAAAAATAACGAAAGGATTGAAAAAAAACTCAAATTTCTTAACTAAATATTTTTTTAATAAGTGATGGAAACGTGTGAGGCCAAAAAAGACATGTTAAATGTATATATATTACATAATACGTAACATGATTTTAAGTATATTATATATATACATATATAATAAATATATTTTATACATTTCACATATATTTTATATAATTTATTTATTTTTTCTTATTTGTAAAACGTTCAGTAACATGCTCTATTTTAACTTCTATACCTTTTTGTTTCATTAAAGTATTAAGATAATCTTCAACTTCTTCAGCTACATCACCTTGAATAACAATTTCATCTTTCTTTTCAGCATTTTTTGAAACACTTGAACCAGTTGCAAATTTTGATGCAAAAGTTTTAGCAATTTTCTTTAAATCAATATCAGGTCCTAAAATTTCTAAATTTGAAATTGCTACAATATGTTTATGTTTAGTCCTTGGAATTCTTTTAATTAAAATTTTAGAATTTTTTAAATTTTCAGCTTCCCTTTCTTGTTTACGTTCTTCTTTTAATTGCATTTTTGCTAATGATGATGAAATTTTATTTTCAACTTCAGATGATAATGATGATGTATTTGTAACATTTGAACCATATAATTCATTAAATTTTTCTAAATTATCATCTTGTAACCAAGTTTTACATTTTTTAAAAGTTTTACCGAATTCACAAAATTCAACAGGTAATGTACAAACCCCACAGTATGTAGTCTGATGTGCAATCATTGTATTTATTAATATTAGATAACTAAGTATACTAAAGTGTTAAACAAACAAAAGGGACAGTAAACTAATAATATTAATATTAAAAATAATATTAATATATTATGAAAATTTTTTGAATGCTCAGATAAAAAAAAAATAGTGTGCAATAAAAATTCCCAAAATTAGCGCGAATTTCAGCAAAATCGTGTTCAATTTACTTTATATAATTAGTTAATTTATAAATTAAAGCAAATTGAATTGCCAGAACGAATGGGCCGTTTGCGTTTGTTAATGAATTTGTATGCATTTAATTTATCACATATTTAGAGTTTCTGTGTTGTTTCTTTATGCTTTTACTTTGATATATATCTTTAGTAAAGAAGTTATCATATTAATACGATGAGCAAATATAGTGGTTTACTTAAGGCAAAATTACAAGAACTTCTTTCATCAAGAGGTTTACCAATTGATGGTACTAAAGAAATTTTAATTGAACGTTTAGAAGAATCTGATAAAATTGGTGCTGAACTTGATGAAGAAGAAGAAGATGTTGGAAATTTAAATTCAATTAGTAACAATGATACTTCTAATAATCTATCAACACAAACACCAACACAAACACCAACAACAACAACTACAACAACTACAACTATTACACCAATTACTAAAGATGAATCATCAAATAATGATAATAATGTTGAAGAAGTAAAAACTGAAGAAAAAATTGAAGATGTAAAAATTGTAGTAAATGGTAAAGAAGTTGAAGAAAAAGTTGAAGAAAATATTAAAGAAGAAAATGGTGAAAAGAAGGATACAACTACAACTACTATTACTACTAATGCTAAAGCTAATGAAGATAAAGAAATATCACCAGAAGATTTAAAAGCAGCTGCAATTGAATATCTTAATAAAAATATTGCAAGAGCACAAAGATTTGGTGAAGATCAACAACTTTCAACACTTCAGGCAGATTTAGCAAGAATTGAAAAATTTGGTATTTCACTTGATTCTGCAATTGCAAGGGAATTAGGATATGCACCAAAGAAGAAAGAAATTACAAGGGAAAATAAGAAGCCAATACATAGATATAATAATAATAATAATAATAATAATAGAAATAATAATCAAAATCAAAATCGTCGTAGAAATAACAATAATAATTCTTATAGAGGTAATCCAAGGAATGAATTCAGAAATTCAAGAGGTAGTTTTAGAAGAAACAATAATGGATACAATAATTACCATAACAATGACAGATATGTTAATAATGGTCGTGTTTATAAGAATCGTTATTGATTGTAAAACAAATGTTTTATATAACAAATAAATAAATATAATAATAATTAGTAATTAGTATAATTAGTATAATTAGTAGTTATCACAATAACGGCGCGTAGTAATAAATTGTATGTAAATATTTATCTTGCATTGTCTACACACACAATAATAATTAATTGATCCCTTATCTATAGATTTATTTTGATATTGATTTATTAATTATACAGTGTATTTATATATATATATTGTATGGTATAGAATATATATTTGCAGTTATCTACTTATTTTAATTCTTTTATTTGTTTTCATATTTAATAACACTGTTTCTTATAAGAAAATAGACATTCTTTACAGCTGATAAAGGGGTAAACTTAACTATTATATATTTTAAAGCAATCGAGCCACAATTAACTTAATTTATAATATTATATACTGTGGTTTAATTTTATAATTGTATAATAAATATGTCACAAACAGTTGCTGATTCAATTAATGATTACAAATCTTTATCTATAGATGTTAATCAATTAAATAGTGATGATAGTGATGATGATAAAGAAAAGATGGTAATTGATAGCAATAACAATAACAGTAAAAATGATAACAATAATAATAATAATAATAATAATAATAATAATAATAATAATAATAATAATAATAATAATAATAATAATAATAATTTAAATAATTATGAAAACAATAATAGGAATAATTTTAAAAATAATTATAGGAACAATTATAGGAATTATAGATTTAATAATAATAATAATAATAATAATAATAATAATAATAATAATAATAATCGATATCAAAATAAACCATTATATTCTATACCTAATTTATCACCAAATATGCAACAATCATCGCATTATATTCATCCACCATCAATTAATAATAGTAATAATAATTATCCATTAAGAAGGCAAAGTCAACCTATTCCATTTCAATATCAAGGAACTGATTATCAATATCAACCATATTATATGAATTCTCATTATGTGCCAATTTACTATAATAATAATAATAATAATAATAATAATAGCAAGAATAATAATTTATCAACAACATCATCACCTTCAACATCATCAAATAAGACATCACCGAAATTTTTAATACCTTCAATTAATTATGATAATTCAAATAGAATTTTATATTCATATCCATATTCATATCCTTATACTTATACATATCCTTATCAATATTCATATTCATACCCTTTTCAATATCAATATTCATATCAATATTCTAATTTAAATTCTAATTTTAATGAAATTGAAGATGAATTTAATAATTCAATTATAAGTTCAGATAATGAAGAATCTATATTTGAAGATAATAAAAGAGAAATAATTGAAAAAGATAATAATGATAATGAAGAAGATATTGAAGAGACAAATTCATATATAACATTAAATTTATTAAATTTAATTAGTAAATATTCAAATTTAGAAACTATTAAATCAATTTTTTATGAAATTTTTGAAATTAATAATAAAGATATTAAATTACCTATTAAAAATATTCAAATTTATAAATATTTTGATCAAAAATTATGTTGGTGTTCATTTCAATTAATTGATAAAAATAAATTAGATTTATTAATTAATAAATTAAATGGATTTAAATTTTTTGAATCAAATTTAAAATGTTTTGTTCAACCACCTCCATCATCAAATTCACCATTAAGTTCAATATCATCAATTAATTTAAATAATAAAATAAATCATTATAATAATAATTATAATAAACCACTTGGTAATAATTATAATTCAATTGTTTATCCAAATTTAAATGAAAATGATACAGATTCTAATAATGATAATAATAATAATAATAATAATAATAATAATAATGAATTAATTGATGATAATGAATTAAGTACTGAAGAATTAAAAA
Source organism: Pichia ethanolica (assembly GCA_030570435.1). Classification (NCBI taxonomy): domain Eukaryota; kingdom Fungi; phylum Ascomycota; class Pichiomycetes; order Pichiales; family Pichiaceae; genus Pichia; species Pichia ethanolica. Next base: position 41,298 of record JAJLVP010000275.1, on the reverse strand, counting down.
TTTTTAATAAATTAAGACATGTTTCAAAAGATAGATTATTTATTGGTAATATACCATTTAATTTAACAAATTATTCACTTTGGTTATTTTTAACAAATGGTGGTGAGAATGAAAATATTAAATTAATTAAAGAATTAAAATTAAAAATTGATTCAAATGGTTTAAGTAGAGGATTTGCTATTTGTTTAACAAAAGATGAAGAAAGTAGTATTAAATTAATTGAAAATTTTAATAATAAATTATTAAATAATAGGAAATTAATTGTTAGATTTGATAAACATAATGATTTAATTTTTAAAAGTCATATGAAAAGAAGGTTTGAAAATTTTAATAAAAATTAAATTAAATTAAATTAAATTAAATTAAATTAAATTAACTAACGGAATAAACGGCTATTTAAATTTAATAAAGAGGCTAAAAATACTAGTAATAATATATATTAAGTTTTATATGTCAAAAGTTAAAAATCTGGGGGGGAGAAGATCAAGGGATGTAAGATGTAAGTAATTGAATAATTCAGGGTTGTTAAAGATGATTAATTGACAAATTATGATATAATAATAATCAGTTTAATTAATGTTGATAAATAGACTATTAAATAATATAATATATAATATAATATATAATTATAATATATAATATGTAATATAAAGTTAAATAGTTAAGGCACTTTAGCAGTTTATTACTTATTGAGGGAAAAGCAAAATATTGTTAATTATTATTCACTCATAATAATAGAGCGGCTTTAAGTTAAATTTGTATATAAAACCGGAAATTACGGAGAATTATTTGAATTATTTTAATTATTTGATTTATTTGAATTATTTGAGGTTTTTTTTCCACGACAAGATTTGTTGTTGTTGCTGCTTTTTTTAGATTTTTTTTAGATTTTTTTTAATTTTTTTCATTTTTTTTAATTTTTTTTAGATTTTTTTCAATTTTTAATTGTTTTAAGCCGCGCAATAAATCAAAAAAAGTCAGAAAAAATATTTTATCGCTATTTTTTTTTGCTTAGTTTTATTATTATTTTGCCTGTTTTGTGCGTTTAATTGTCACATAGCAAAAAAAATTGTGCGCAAAACTTTCTTTCAACTTCTTTTCACTTCCTTTTGCTTATTTTTAGTCATTTTTGATCATTTTTTCTTCATTTTTTGATTATTTTTAGTTGGTTTTCTCATATTTTATTTATTTTATTGATCTGTTATTATATTAATATTATGTTATATTATATTATGTGAAAAATATGGACAGACCCTTCCACTTTGTTCTTTATCTGGCAATTTGCCACACTCAATAAACAATTTATTTATTTATATTGTAATTTATGTCATCATGTCATTTATTTGTTTGATTCCTTTATTCATTTTAATATTTATATAATGCTTTTTTCTTTCTTTTCTAAATTTTCCCTTTCCTCTTTTTTTCCTTTTTCGTTTTTTTTTCCGTTACTTAACTCCTTTGTATCTTATCTTTCCTTTCTTTCTTTCTTTATTTATTTATTTATTTATTTATTTATATCTCTCTTTCTCTCTTTCTTTAATTAAATACTAATTAATATAATAATCGATAATTAACATTCGATATTTAATATCTTATAATTTATTATTTATATATAAATCACAATAATGAGTGATTCAAAATCAATTGATAATTCAAATAATAATATAATTGATAGTGGAGGTGATAATAATAATAATAATAATAATAATAATAATAATAATAATAGTAATAGTAATGAAGATTTAAATAATAAACCTAATAAAACTTCAACTAATAATACAAATAATTCAACTAATAATTCAAATGATATTCAATCATTAGCTTCATCAACTTCTTCTTCATCTTCTTCTTCAAGATCAGATATTGATGATGGTAATTTAGCTCCTCAAGCTTATGATCCTGAAGATGCAACATCTCAATTATCTGGTAATATGAGTTCAACTTTATCAAGATCGGATTCTTTAAGAATGGTTAGAACAGAAACTGCAACTTCATTAAGAAATCATGGTTTAAGTAGAGTTGTTTCAATTGCAAATCCAATTAGACCAACAAATGTTGATAATCCAATCTTCCCTGAAGAATATACAATGGAAACAGAAACTGGTTTAGTACCTGTTGAAACTTTACATGAAATTGGTAGATCAAGAATCCCGAGCAAAATCCTTACCAGAAGATCAACCCGTCGTTCCAATTTATCTAGTGAACAAATTAAAGAAAATTTGGAAAAAGATGAAGAATCATTAGAACAAAATTCAAAATATGATAAACCTTTTGATCCTGAAATTCAATTTGTTACATTTACAATTAATGATCCTTCAAATCCACATAATTGGAAACCTTTAGCAAGATGGTCTTATACAATTTTTTTATCTTTAATGGTTGTTTGTGTTGCATTTGGTTCATCTGTTGTAACTGGTGCTTTAGGTTTAATGAATGATAAATATCATGTTTCTGAAGAAGTTTCAATTTTATCTTGTTCTTTAATGGTTTTAGGTTTCTCTGTTGGTCCTTTAATTTGGTCTCCATTATCTGAACAAATTGGTAGAAGACCAGTTTATTTTATCTCATTTGGTTTATATTTTATATTTAATATACCTTGCGCTGTTGCTCCAAATATTGGTACAATTTTAGTTTGTAGATTTCTTTGTGGTGTATTTGCTGCTTCAGGTTTAGCAAATGTTGGTGGTTCAATTTCTGATATGTTCCCAACTGAAACAAGAGGTAAAGCAATTGCATATTTTGCAGCTGCTCCTTATGGTGGTCCAGTTATTGGTCCTTTAGTTGGTGGTTTTATTTCAAGATATGATGGTAGATTATCATTAATTTTTTGGGTTAATTTTGCATTTTCAGGTTTAATGTGGATTGTAGGTTCTTGTATACCTGAAACTTATGCACCTGTTATTTTAAAAAAGAAAGCTAAAAAATTAAGAAAAGAAACTGGTAATCCAAAAATTATGACAGAACAAGAAGCAGCTGGTTTATCATTAAAAGAATTAATTGAAACTTGTCTTTATAGACCTTTAAAATTTGCAATTACTGAACCAGTTTTAGATTTAATGTGCTTTTATGTTTGTTTAATTTATTCATTATTATATGCTTTCTTCTTTGCTTATCCAGTTGTCTTTGGTGAATTATATAATTATGGTGATGATTTAGTTGGTTTAGTTTTAATTCCAATTATAATTGGTGCAGGTTTAGCTTTATTAACAACTCCTTTAATTGAATCAAAATATGTTAAACTTTGTCATCGTCGTAAACCAACTCCTGAAGATAGATTAATTGGTGCAATGATTGGCTCCCCATTCCCTGCAATTGCTTTATGGATTTTAGGTGCAACATCTGAAAAACATGTTATTTGGGTTGGTCCTGCATCATCAGGTTTAGCATTCGGTTATGGTATGGTTTTAATTTATTATTCACTTAATAATTATATTATTGATACCTATGCAAAATATGCAGCTTCAGCTTTAGCAACTAAAGTTTTCTTAAGATCTGCAGGTGGTGCTGCATTCCCATTATTTACAATGCAAATGTATCATAAATTAGGATTGCATTGGGCTTCATGGCTTTTAGCATTTATTACAACTGCAATGATTGTATTACCATTTGCTTTTTATAAATGGGGTAAAACTTTAAGAAAGAGGTTTTGTCGTGAAAATTATTCAGCATTTGATGATGATGAGGATGATGACGATGATGGAGTTGGCATGTCAGAAGAATCAACAGATGATAAACAAGAATAATTGAATGCAAATAATCTTTAATCTTCAAAAAAGTAAAGCAAAATAAAGCAAAAAATACAAAGCAAAATACAAAATAAAGCAAAATAAAGCAAAATAAAGCAAAATAAAGCAAAATAAAATAAAATAAAATAAAATATAAATATGGATACCTTTTGAATATGAAATAACAACTGCATTCATTTCCTTGATTTCTATATTAGTTGTTTGTTATCTTTGATTGTCATAATACATTATCTCTCATTTTTTTTGACGCCTTCCATTCTTAATAATTTCTGTTGGAAGTTAATTCACACGTTTAATTTTAATAAATAATAACCCTAATAATCTAATAATACTCTAATTACCCTAATTTAATATAACTAATCTAATTTAATTTTAAACATAGTAAATATAATCCTAAATAAATTCAATTCAATTTAATTATTTTATTTTAATTAAGTTTATAAATTTAATCATATATATATATATATAGTTGCCTAATTTACTACAAAATATTATTTCTTAAAAACATTGATGATTCGTTACTACAACTTTTAAGATCTCCTTGTTCAATATTATTTTTGTTTGGAATTATTATGTTACTATTGTTGTTATAGTAATTTTGATCAAAATATAAAGCAAGTATAATTCTATTTTTCTTATTATTTTCATTATTACAGATTTTTTGAATACCTAACCAGGTATTCAAATTAATTCCATTGGTACAATATCTTGTACAATGATGAAGCAAAATATCAATGTAATAACATTTACAAAAATAATTTGATCTAGAACAAAAGTTAAGATAATCATCTTGTACGGCAAAATGACAATCTATATATTCTGATGAGCTCTAAAATAAAGGGTTATTTAAAAAGAAAATAGAATGTTAGTGATATGAACCATTACAATGTTTACAATGTTTACAATGTTTACTTTTCATACACAAATTGGACCCATTTGTGAAAATTTATTAATCAACTCATTTTTATCCAGTGACAATGAATATATATCTTGTATCAAAAACAATACACCGAGTATTCTTGAAAAGAACATCACACTATAGATATCAATGTGGTAAAAGTGTCAAACAACATAATAGCTAAACATGAGATCCTTTGACTAATCCCCTTTTATCAAATTATTTGCATTAACAAAATTTTTAGTGGTAGTTTGGCTTTGCTTTAATCCGCACATCCACTATGTCGTTCATTATGGAGGTTGAAATTTTAGATGATTCAATTTTAATATGGATGACTCTATATTTTAATTGATTGCTTTTAGTAACACAACACTAAATTTTAAGGTATCTATCTCTGAAGTATATCTATCTCTGAAGTATATATAAGTTGCTAAGAATATATAATATAACATAAAATATTAATACATATTGATTGCATACATTAAATTCAATTTAAATTATTTATCCAGAGCAGAGAACATGTCGAGTGAAGTTCATAAAGAATCACGAAATTCGTTGATTTCTACAACTGATTTAAATGCAAACTCAAATACAAATACAAACGATACAAATGATAAAAAGAAACTTAAAATTATAAATAATAATGAAAAACATAATTCAAATCAGATTAAAAATATTTCGACTACCAGTACAGGTACAACTAGTGTTATAAGAAAAAAATTAAACTTTACAGATGAAATATTATGGAAACATTTCTCATCAAGGAGACTACAACTTGTTGAATCTTTATCATTAAGTTCGAAAAAGGCAAGTGAACAAGATGAAGAAATTAAAATTTGTGCAACAACTTTAATGCATGAATTTGAATTCCCAGATTCAACATTACCAGAATTTGATAAATTAGTTAGATTGGCAATCCAAAGTGTTAGACGTAATAAGAAAAGATCAGAGAAAAGACTTGCAAGTAAATTAGAAATATTAACAAGTGATGATGAACAACATAATTTTAAAAAGGCTAAATTCGAAATTAACAATGATAAAAGTAATGAAGTTACTAATAATAATAATAATAATAATAATAATAATAATAATAATAATAATAATAATAATAATAGTCATCATAATAATATAGAAAATGATAGTTCTTTAACTAATTTGAATTTATTATCTTCTATACTAATTGATGATGACGATAAAAAGATTAATAATAACAATAACAATAACAATAATAATAATAATAATAATAATAATAATAATAATAATAATAATAATAATAATAATAATAATAATAATGGTAGTTCATTATTAAGATCAACATCAGGTGTGATGGATTTTTCACTAATTAATAACTATAATCCAAAGACTAATATTAAAGACATGGAAAATTTAGATTCGAGAGTTGCAATAAATACACTAGTTAGCCCAATAATTCCTGACAGTGATAAATTACCATCAATTAAAAAATTAGATGAAAATCCAGAATTTACAATTGCATCACAAAAAATTTTACATGCAATTAAAAATTCTAAAAGCTGCTTTGAATTTTCCAAAAATTCCGGTGCAGAATATAGTAGAACTCAGAATTATGATTTATTAGAAGAATTTGGTTCAAGTTGTATAAATTCAGCTGTTCTGTTTACATTAGAAAAATGGTTCGATCATTTATTACCAGACTCTTCCTCATATATTAAATTAAGATTAAAAAGTGATTTAACTTTAGGTTTAATAATTAAAAATTTAGATAAACAATCTGTTGAGGTCACAAGATTAAATAATTACGTTGCATCTCAATTATTTAAAAAATTAATTGGTGGTTGTGTTAAAGATTATGGTTTTGATTCAACTTTAAATCCTTTATGTGATATATTCCATAGTATAATTTTAAAAGATTATCCAATAATTGCAAAAGATCAAATTCATAAATCACAATCAAATAATTTAAATGGCCAGAAGGATAATTTTTTTAATGAAAACTCAATTATTGATTCAACATTTGCTAAGTCAAATAGAAATCATAATGAACTTTATTCGACTTCACCTATTGTTCCATCATCAAGTACTTTTTCAATTGATAATAAGAATAGCAATAATAATAGTAGTGATAATAATATATTGGACTCAGAAATTAACTATAATCATAATCAATTAAAAACTGAATTACCAGATTTCCCATTATCAACTGCACATATTCCAATTCCATCTGCAAGTCAGCTAAGTCCATCTATTTCAATTCCACCACCACTTTTACGACCTAAACAATACACAAACGTTACAATTAAATTTAAAGAAAAAGAATTAAAATTTAGATATTGTATGGATAGTAATGCACCACCAACTGTTTTAGAGTTAATAACTAATTGTAAACAAGCATTTGGAATTATCAATTCAACTAGAATTTTAAATTTACGAGAGTTGAGATCTGGTAATATTTTAAAAACTGATCATGAATTAGAACGTGTTTTAAGAATGGCTGCAATGTTAAATAAGAATTATACCGGCGAAGTAATACTGGAGTTGGTATTTTCAAATGTTACTCAAGGTTATTTAAATTTAAACTATGAATCAACAACAAGTTCGAATGATACAAGTAAAGAAAAGAAGTTAATTGATAATATTTCTACCAATAATTCAGATATAAAAAGTGATAGTAATAATAATAATAGTAATAATAATAATAGTAATAATAATAATACCACTAATAATAAAAATAATATTACTAATAATAATAATAATATCAATACAAATAATTTATCATCTGATTCATCGAATAATATGAATGAATCATCATTAATTGGAAGGTATTTACCTCCACCTCGACCTATTAGACCAGATTCCCAACCACCTAGAAATGTATTTATGAAATTTCAACCCCTTTTATAAATTAAGTAGTTTTATGTATATAATTTTTAAATTGCTGTAATTTTTATATTAATAAATGAATAAATTCGTCTCCTAAGTTTCACGTAAATCGAAGAGAAATCATGTAATAGTTAATTTCTCCTTTAATATTGGAAATCCTTTGTAAGTAACTTTCGCTGAAAAAATTTTATTTCCAAAAAAAGACAAAATGAGGGTAATTAAGAGATTTTAATTATTTTTGATTAACAGGAACTCGGCTAACATTCCTAATTCGGTATACTAAATTTTATAAAATATATTTTTCTAATGTTTTGCATAAATTTTTTTTATAATAAAAAAAATTAATCTTCCTTTTAACAGAGGCGGAAAAGTAATTTTATATATTAAGATAAAGTGTCTTTTTCCGATAAATTACAATTATACATTCCTATAAATAGTAGTCAAAGAATTTCCCAACATTAAATGTCTCCTCGCTAGAAATCTATATAAAGTATTTTGGACAATATAATTAGAAAGGAAATTGGGGATGATAATTTATAAACTGTCCTAAAAATTATCCCACCGAAAAAGTAATAAAATAAAAATGCTGCAAATATAAAGGGATCAAAATGATCTCCGAAACGAGCCAAATCAGTTGCACTTCTCCCCAATTCGGCAGAACCACATTTCGATTCATTTAATAGAAAAAGATGAAATAATTTACCCTCCAATGATTTCATATTAAAACTATAATATTTCACTTTCTAAAAAAGCTATCAGCTCTGCTCCACCACCATTTGATGCAAAAATTACCGAACATCTTAATTTATCTAAAAATTTTCAACCATACTCCAAATTATTTCGACCATTTTCTCTACCATCTATTTCATCTGACGACAGCACCAACAAAATTCCGACATTACAAAATCCAAAAAAATTAACTCTCTCCAGGCAATTATGTAATGGCGAGCAGAATCATAAAAAAAAAGAATTGATTGTTGGCGAACTCAATGATTTTAAAACCGAAAATATATCAGTGTTATTTTGGGATTGGTCGGATTGGTCACGGACATTAATATTTTGCTTATTGAAAGTGTCAGAAACGATAGCTGAAAGTCTTTCTTTCGATGAAGAAAGACTCTTTCGATGAAGAAAGACTCTTTCGATGAAGAAAGAGGTAAAAGTCATCGGGCATTGTAATTTTGAGAACATAGGAGCTAGTTTGATTAACACTAGAGGTAGAGCTATCTTCAATTGAGATAAGGAAGAAGGTAATGTGATTTGATAAGTTGTTGAATAGTATATTCGGTTGAAGAGTTGGATGTGTTAGTTTTGGATGACGAAATGATGTTATGAATGATCATTTTGAAAATGGTTGGAGATAAATGTTGTTGATGTGAGAATTTAATCACGAATGACATATCATATTTCTGAGAAGGGTCTTCATTGTTATCAATGTCATTGAGAATTTTCATGCTATCAGATCTTGCATGGTTTTGTTCGCCGTTACGTAGTTGAGCGGCGAACGTTAATTTTTATTTTTTTGAGTATTTAAGTATCTTCGTTAATATCATTTGATGGAGAAAATGATTCTGCATCAGTTGGTGGTGCAGCAGTGTGGAGTTTGTTGTTGGAAGTGGAGATAATAGTGGATGACGATGAAGTTTTCGGAGGGCAATTTTTTTCAGTTCTTTTCTCTGAAAGAGATGTTTGGTGGTTTTCCTGATTTAGGGGGGGAAACAGGACCGAATCGGCTTGTTTTGGAGGTCATTTTGATCATTTTGTGTACTGTTTTGCAGAAGTTTTTATAATTTTTTTTTTATTTCTTTTTCCGGTATAAAATAAATTATACATTTTTATAAAGAATAGACAACAAGTTTCATTGCACTAAATGTCTCCCAGATAGTACAAAGTACTTTGGGCAATATAATCAGAAAGACAGGGGTAAAAAATTTTAAACTTCTTAGGAAGTATACCACTGAAAAGTAATAATAAAAAAGGAATTTCCTTAGTATGAGAGGTGGTGTTTCTCTGATCATGATGAAATGAAAGAAAGGTGAAATTTGGTTGAAGGTATACCTTTCGGTGGGAAAGGACCGTTACAGTCTGATACCGAACTTTAAGAAATGAAGGAAAGTTGTAATATGCCGAAACCGGTAGTTACCAGATTTGTATCATGCCACCATTAGCTGATATATCGGTAACAAAGTTGATAGGAACCACCGGTTTGTATTTGTGATGCTGAGGTTATGGGTTATTGTTATATATTGTGTTGATCTTGAATAAGGAATCCTTCTTGCTGTTAACACTCTGACAATGTCCTGAAGTCTCAAGTATTTCAGAAAAAGGAGATTTTCACCTAAAATATATTATTCAATTAAGGACAACATAGTCATAGTCTATACAATTCCGATATAGTGTAACGGCTATCACGGTCCGCTTTCACCGGGCAGACCCGGGTTCGACTCCCGGTATCGGAACACTTTTATTTTTTTTCTATTTTTTTTTCTTTTCAAATTTACCCCCTTAATAAATCGCGCTCATAGCTATTTTATCAAAACAAATTCATGAATTGGCCGTTTTATAGTTTTTAGCATGCTAACAAAGTTTCCTCCCCCTTCCTTCTTCCCCATGAAAATCATCAAAAATTTCAAATCCCCTCTAAATCATCCTCTTCCCGCCCTCACATCTTCCCCCCGCCCTCAAATCTTCAGTGGGCATTTCTGGTTACATGAAAATTGAAAAATCAAAATGTGTGAGAATTGAGAATTATAAGAAATATTTTAATTAAAAATCAATTTCCTTTCATGGATGGATGAATTATGGAAAACAAAATAAATAGTTTTGTATTGCAATTAATTAATTTGTTGATATTTCCTGTTAACTCATTTCATCATTTTGTCTATTCTTTATCTTCATTTGACTTCATAATAATTTATTCTCTTATTTCATTTTCTTTTTAGTGTATTAGTCACTATATCAAGCGGTTGAACTATTTTTATCATTTTTTTTAAATATATAATTTATAATAAAAGAAACTAATATTTTCAACTATATTCTCACAAAATGTCTGAGGAACAATCTAATTTTACTTCTTCAATAAATTCTGATTATTCTATAATTGAAGATTCACTGAATACTTTAAATAACAACTTACATGATCATCATGTTTCAGATAATGGTATCAATGAAAATTCTAATTCCACTACTAATCTTAATAATAATAATAGTGATGATAATGATAACACAAATAAATTCATTATACCACCAAAGATAATATCATCATTTGATTCAACATCTGGAATTAGTGTTGATATTGCAACTTTAACATCTAATATTGATTTAAGTTCAAACAAAAGATCGTTAGATGATGTAAATGATAATAATGATAATAATGATCCAAATATTGTTAAAAAGCAACAATTAAATCAAATTGTTGATGATGTTGATATACCAATTCAGTTTAATAATAATGAATTAAAAACTGTTGAAAATTATGATCTTAATTCAAATAATTACAATCTTAAATTTGATGATGTGGATTCAACTAAATCAAATAATGAACAATGTACTCAATATTCAATTGAAAATTCAAATAATATAATCATTGATTCTTCAAAAATATCTAATAAAAATAATTCAATATCTATTTCCAATACAAATAATAATTTAGATTCAAAATCAAAAGTTATTAAGTTTACACCAAATAGAACAACAGAGAATATTAAAAAACCACATTTACTGTTAACAAATCCTAATTCAAGAAAATCAAAACGAGAACCAACTAAAGGTCCACCAAAGAATTCAAGATTTTTTAAAGTTTATACTTTGGATGGTTCTAATAAAGCAACAAAACCATCTTCAATTCATCATTATAATCCATATAGATATCCTCAAAATAGAAGTAAATTAAATCCTCATCCAGATTTTATTAAAAGTAAAAAGGGAGATTTTACAGCAGAACTTTCCAAAATACAAAGTGCTTTGAACAATAATAATAGTAATAACAATGGCATTAATAAAAATAGTATTAATACTAATAATATTAATACTAATAATGATAATAAAAACGATGTAAATATTAATATTGATATTAAGGTTGATAATACTATTAATGATAATAATGATACAAAAACTCAATTAGAAGGTATTGGTGATTCAACTTCTCCTTATGATCATAAAATTCCAGAATTAACACCAACAATGGAAGAATTTGAAGATATTTATTCATATATTTCATCAATTAGATCAATTGGTGAAAAATATGGAGCTGTTAAAATTATTCCACCAAAGGAATTTACACCAAAATTTTCAATTAATTTAGAATCTTTTTGGATTAAATCGAAAAGGCAATTATGGAGATCTCCATCTGAGGAATTAAATGCTAGATGTGAATTTTATAAACAATTAAAAGATTGTTTAAAAGATCAAAAATCAATTTCAATTAATAAATTACCATGTATTGATAAACGTGCAATTGATTTATATCGTTTATATAGAGTTGTCAATTTACGTGGTGGATTTCAAAATTGTTGTAATGATAAACTTTGGGCTCAAATTGGTAGAGAATTAGGATTTTATGGTAAAATTAGTAGTTCATTATCATCATCAATTAAATCTGTTTATCAAAAATATTTAATTCCATGGGAGAATACTTATAAAGATAAAAATCAAGATTTTTTAAATTTAGCTAGAAATGATGAATCAAATAGTTTATTATCAAAATCAGAGGCATGTTATAAATCTGATGTACCAGTTATATTAGGTTCATCATTATCATTTTTAAGAAATAGAAATACTTTAATTAATGCTGGATTTTCAACTTATTATGATCAATCAACAACACAAAAAAAGGGTATTACATTAAATGATTTACAGACATTACCAGATTATGATTTTTATCATTGGAGTGATCCATTAAAAGCTGACGATACTGATCCAACGGAATTAAAAATTTCATCATTATATACATTAAAACAATTTTATGATAAAAGTAGAATTTTGAAAAGTCAAGTTTTAAATAAATTTTTCGGATCTGATCATTATAAGTTTGAAAATATGAAATATTTAGAGAATATTTATTGGAAATTATTAGAAAAACCAGATGTCATGTTTGAAACAGAAGTATCATTTGGTCAATCAACTAATATTCATGATTCATGTCATGAAAATAAATTTTTAACAGAGAAAAATTCAGATTTATCAGATTCAATTTTAGCATCATTAAATTTTAATAATACAACAATTACTGATGGTTCATTATTACAATATGCGAATTGTGATTCAGATTCAATATTTCATTCATATTTAAATTTTTATATGTTTTATGGAACTCAATCATGGAATTTAGAAGATCATTGGCTTTATAATTTAGATTATCATTATTTAGGTGATGCAAAATCTGTTTATGTTATACCACCTGGATTTCAAAAAAAATATGAAGATTTAATAAAGGAAAAAATTGAAGATAGAAATAAGGAAAGATTGAAAACTAATGAAACTTTTAAATTATTTGAAAAAGAGATTGAAAGTAGTGATATTTTTAATGCATGTTTAGAGAATCAAGTTTGTTATGATATGAATTTACCAAGATCGAGACCAAATGATTTAGCATTTGAACCATTAATTAATACTGAATTAAATCCAATTAAATTTAATAATGATTTAATGTTTTCACCAGAATATTTAAAAAAGAAAGGTATACCAGTTTATCATGCATTTCAAGAAGTTGGTGATATAATAATTAAATTTCCTAGAGCTTATACTACTTATTTTTCATTAGGTACGACAGTTACAGAATCTGTTAATATTGCAAATACAGATTGGGTTGAAGAATCAATTAATGCATCAAAATGGTTACAAAAGCAATCAATTCCATCTAAATTTTCTACATTTAATATGTTATTAACAGCAGCTAGAGAATCTAATGATTTTAAAATTTTAAAAAGTATTAAACCAATTTTAAAAGAAATTATTCATAATGAAATAAGTAAAAGAAATGAAATTCGAATATTAATTAAAGAGATTAAATTTAATTGTGATTGTACTATAATTAATGATTTAAATAATTTAAGAAAGAAATATAATGAAATTGATAATTCACAAGAATTAATTGATAATGATGATGAAACTGTTGGAACTAAATTAGCATTTAAATTAGGTAATTGGAATAAAGTAACTGATTTTGATTTAGCTGATATGTTTCCAACATTTGTTTGTGCTAAAAATATTGGTAATAAACAAAGTAATTTCACAATTTCTATGGATGCATATTTAAAATATGGTAAAGATGAGATTAATAATAATAATAATAAGAAATATGTATATGAATTAATTTCATTAGTTAGTGATGAATATTTAAATGAAACTATTAAAATAATTGATAATAAATTAATTTCAATTAAAGATTGGTTTACTAAATATCATGATATTTTAAATGGGAGTAAAATACCTGAATATGATGATTTAAATCCAATATTTGAACAAGGTGAAATTATATTTCATGAAAAAAATTTAAGAATTGAAGAATTAGATTTAATTGAAGAGCATGCATTTAAACAATTTAAACTTTTAAAAAGAGAAATTAAAATTGTTAGAAAATGGAAAGAAAAAGTTCAATTATTTTTTCAAATAAGGGATAAAGGAATTAAAGAATTATTACCATTTAATAAATTTAAAGAAATTGTTGAAGAGATTAAAGATTTAACAATTTCAATTAAAGAAATTAGAGAAATTAAGAAACTTTCGATTGAAATTTTAGAATTTGAAGATAAAATTAATAAACCATTAGATAGATTTAAAGAAAAGCATGATAATATTGAAGAATTAAAAGAACTTTATAAAATTGGTAATTTAATTGGAGTTGAATTAGAAAGTTTTAAATTATTAGATAAAATTATTAAAAGAAATGATTGGATTGAATTTATTGAAAAAGGTTTAAATAATATAAATGAATTAAAATTATCTATTGAAAAGGGTAAAATATTTTCACCAAATAATGAAAAAGATATTAAATTATTAAATGAACTTGAAAATAAATTTGAAGAATCTAATAAAATATTTAAAATTTATGAGAAAATTTTAAAACAAGATGAAAAGACAGATATTAAAGAGATTAAAGAATTATTTAATAAATGTTTAAATTTACCATTAAATGATGTTAAAGAATATTTTGAGAAATTAATTAAAGAATTTGAATTTATTGAAATTAATTTAATACCATTTATTAAAATACTTAAAGAAAAGAATGAAATTATGAATAATAAAGAGATTAAATTTAATGAAAAAATTGAGAATTATTTAAAATTTCATGAAAAGATTAATAAGAATTTATCAATTGAAACAATTGAGAAGAGTATATGGGGGCTTAATAAATTTAAAGATTTTAAACAAGATTTTGAAATTTTAAATGAACAAATTATTGAAGGACCTGAATTAATTAATAAAGAAATTAATGAAAAATTTGAAAGTATATTAAATTTCGGTAAAGATGATTTTAATTTTAGTAATATGAGTAAGTCAGATTGTCTTAATTATCTTGCATCATATAATTTAGATTTATTAAATTCAAATGATGAAAGGTATTGTGTTTGTAGACAAATGCATGAAGGTAATATGGTTGAATGTGAAATTTGTAAACAATGGTTTCATTTTAATTGTATTGGATATATTGATAATAGTAATCAAGAGGAGGAAGGAGAAGGAGAAGGAGAAGATAATAAGAGTAATAGTAATAAATATATTTGTCCATTATGTGATTATGAGGATAAATATATTACAACAAAGAAATTTTATTCTGATGTTTTATTAAAATTAAAATTTGAACAACTTTATTCATTTAGTAATAAAATGATGAATAAAAGTTCAATTTTATCAGATTATGAGATTACATTTTTACAAGTTGTTAATAAATTTTTCAATTATTATCATGATAATATATTAAAATCTAATGAAATTAATATTGAAATTGTTAAAGATGATGAAGGTAATGAGAAAATTCAAGTTAAAGAGAATGATAAATTAAAGATTAGGAAATTATTACAAAAAATTGGTGGATGTACAATTGATTTTGAAGAGTTACATCGTGCACTTCTTAATAAATATCGTGAATTGTGTTACAACTCATCATCAAATGAGAGTGTGAAAGAGGATGTGAAGGAGAATCCAGTCGACTAAGACAACAGTGTATATTAGTCATTGTTTATAAAGTATTTAATGTGTGTATAGTTAAAATAAACAGACTTTAACAATAGCGGTGTCGAATTAAACTAATTAATTGTGTAAATAGACTGACTGACAAATTGCAGATGAAGAAACAAAGGAAAGAAAGCGGGGGTGGAGGGGTGAGCACAGATTTGAGATTTGAGTGTGGTGAAAATGGGGGGATTTGGGGTTTGCCGTTTCACATACACCGTTGTTGACGTGTTTGACTATAAAACAACAGTCTTCTGCCAGTTTAAAGTCTCCTGCTTTCTTCTCCCAACTCTTCTCCTACACCAACACCAGCACCAGCACCAACACCAACACCAGCAATGACAATGATCAATAGAGGATTCACATTGTCACTAGTTACAGGTAAATCATTAGTAGCCATTCCTATAAGATATGGTATCGGTGTTAATGGTTTTAACAATTGGAATAATTTAAATAATAAGTTTTATAACAATAAAAGTATTTTTATAAATAATTTTTCAACAAGTTCAATTGTATCACATTCACATAGTGATTCATCTGAATGTAATTCTCATTCTCATTCTCATGATCATGATCATTCACATGATCATTCACATTCACATGATGTTAAAGAGAATAATATTCATCATTATTATGAATATATTCCTGGAAAAGGTCAAATTAAAACTGCAACAATTAAAGATGGTAAAAAAATTATTGAAGAAGATGATGATTTAGTACCAAAAAGGAAAGCAACTGGTCATCATCATCTTCATTCACATCCTGAATTTCCTGAAATGGATGCAATGGATTTAAGTGGTGAAGATTTTACAATTAATGTTAATCCAAAAAAGACAACAATTTGGAGTAAAATTAAACATTTCTTTAATCCACATGTTCCATTAAGTGAAATGATGGGACCATCAAATTCAAATAATAATCATAATCATATTCATAATCATTCTCATATGAATGATGAAGAAACTTTAAAACTTTATGATCCAAAAAATTTAACAAATGAAGGTGTTAAAATTACTTGGGTTGGATTTGGTGTTAATTGTGGTATGGCAATTACAAAATTTATTGGAGGATTTTATTTCCATTCACAAGCTTTAATTGCAGATGCAGTTCATGCAGTTGGTGATTTAATTTCAGATATTTTAACTTTAACAACTGTTAGATTTACAAATAAAAAACCAGATGCTTTATATCCATTTGGTTATGGTAAAATTGAAACATTTGGATCATTTACAGTTTCATTTATTTTATTATATGCAGGTTTCCAAATTGGTTGGAGTTCATTTTATGAAATTATTGCACCAATTATACCAAATACTTTACATGATTTAATTTCAATGATTCCAATTCATTCACATAATCATTCAAATGTAACTGATTTATTTGATAATGATCATAATCATGATCATAATCATGAAGGAAATGATCATTCACATATTGCAAATATTAATGCAGCTTGGTTAGCTCTTGCATCAATTGGTGTTAAAGAATGGTTATTTAGAGTTACACGTAAAGTTGGTGAAAAATTAAATTCAAAAGTTTTAATTGCAAATGCATGGCATCATAGAGTTGATTCATTAACATCAGTTGTTGCAGTTGCAACAATTTCAACAGGTTATTTTCTTAATATTTATTGGTTAGATTCAATTGGTGGTTTATTAGTTTCAATTTTAATTATGAAAGTTGGTATATCAGGTGTTGTTCAATCATTTAAAGAATTAATTGATAAAGCATTACCAGTTACAGATTCAAGATATACAAATATTGAAGATTCAATTAATGTTTTATTAATGAAAAAAGATAATCATATATTAATTAAAGAATTAAGTATATTACCATCAGGTACAAATTTAAATATTGTACTTAAATTAAATGTTTCATCATTTAATAAAGAATATGAAAAGAAATTAACATTAGAAAAAATGGGATCAATGGGTGAATATCTTAAAACTGAATTAACAAAAGAATTTCATAATATTAAACATGTATCTGTTCAATTTATATCAAATGGATCTAATGAAAAGGATGAGGTAAATGAAGAAGAGAAAGAAGAAGAAAAAGAGGAAGAGAAGGAAGAAGAGAAGGAGAAAAAAGAGGAGACTGATGCAAAGAAGAAATAGTTATGAACAAACCAAATAGAGTGATGTGTGTATGTATTATTGTATATAATAATATGTTTTGTTAAATAATATAGTATAATATATAGTAAAGTATAATATATTTAATATAGAATGAAATGTGATGATTATAATGTGTGTAAAGTTTAATTAGTTCGCGAATATTCGAGAATAAACTTTGAAAAAAGGTGTTGTTCAAAGTGGTGAGCTTGCACTTTGCTATAAAAGAGTATGGTTTTTCCACATTTATACAGTTTGTTCAGTTCAAGTTTCTATTATTATTATTATTATTATTATTATTATTATATTATATCATTTATTCATTAATTAACCAATCAGTTAAACAAACACACACATATATATACATACACATACAAGAAAAAATGTCAGGTCTCCCAGCAGGTTTCGATCCAGAAAATCCAGATAACTTAGAAGATATTGAAAAGCAATTTGCTGTTAAAGCAGTTCAACAAATGGGTACATATTGGAGTTTACTTGAATCTGTACCACCACAAAAGCTTAAATTAACACAATATGATGATTCTATTTTAGAAAAATTTTATGAATTATTCCCAGAATATGATGAAAAATCAATTGCAATTTTAGATGAAGATTTTTTAAAGAGTAAAGAATGTAAAGAAAGATGGAGGGAATATATTAAAAATTTTGAAGAAACAATTGAAGATTATAATTTTGGTACATTAGTTAGAAAAGATGTTTCAAAGGAATATTCTGAAGAAAATACTATATTTGTCGTTAGAATTCAATTTTATGCAATTGAATTAATGAGAAATAAATTAGGTTTAAATAATTGGGTTTATGAAAAGAATAAAAAATAAACATTTTAATTTAGAGAGAGGTCTCTATATATTATTTTAATTTTAATTATAATTTTTAGTTGAATTTTTTACAGTATTTTATAGTTTCTTCTTAAGTAATAAAAAAAATATAATGATCAGGAAATAAAAAGAATAGTAAAGTAAAGTAAAGTAAAGTAGTTAATCAAGTAATTATCAATTGTCAGTCCCGAAAGATGGTAATTTATCAAACGTCATTGCCGTAGCTAGTCGAATTGAACAGTTGAATGTTTCTTCATCATCCTGATAAAACTTGTTAAACTAGAGGAATAAAGTAAAATAAAATCAAATAAAAGAAAGAAGATGAACTGAATACTATTTACACCCTCCCAGGTATAAAAATTTCAGTTGCTCTTTGTAAAGAAGTAAAATACATAGTGATGAAAAAAGAAAAGTGGATTTCTCGCTCTTTAAATACCCGAAACTTGAAAAATCAGACATGAAAACTTTTACAATTTATTTAACAGTCATTTTTACAAAATTTAAGGGTTTCTCATATACATATTCACTTTTCAATATTATTTCATTACATTCTCTATATTATTGAATTTACATTATTTAAGTTATTTTTAATATGAAAAGCATTAAAATATTTACCTGAATAAAAAAATGTGAAAAGTAAGCAGATTATCTATTTAATTATTTAAAAATGTATAAAAAAATTTTAAATCATTTAAATCATCTTCTTAACTAATTGGTTGATGTATTCTTCTCTATTACCAGTAGAACCACCTTGGATGAAATGTTGGAACTTTCTTCTAACACCCCAACCACCACTTGGGTTAGATAATTTGAATGGCCATAAAAAGTTGTTAGCTTGTTTAAAGTTTGGACCAACAGTGTAGATTTCATGAATTAAATCTTCAACTGATTCAATACCATATTGACCTAAAACTGATTCAACAATAGCATTATCAGTTAATGGAATTCTTTGTTTGTTAACTTTACCGTAACCTCTCTTGTAAACTAATTGTCTAATAGTTGATAATGATGGGTAACCAATTGCACAATATTGTTCAACTAATTTTAATAATTCAGTAGTTGCTTTGGTAACTTTAACGAAAACACCAGAGTTAATTTGAGTTAATCTTAATAATTGGAAAACTTTTCTTGACTTTGGTGGAATTTTCATAATACCCTTAATTCTAACAACAAAGACAACTTTTGGTTCAGCTTCAACGTAGTATGAACCTTCAGCTTTTGCAGATCTCTTTGCATCAATAACAGCTCTTTCTGCAGCTGCATATTCATTGACGTAAGCTTCAGTTCTCTTGAAAAGAGCAGCTCTCTTTTCTTTTGAGACCTATATTAAGAAAAAAAATAAAAAAATAAAAACAATTAAGATTTTTTAATGTTAGTACATGATTTCTTTATTAATCTTTTCTCTTTTGTTTAATAAAATAACTTTTTTTTATCTTTGAAAAGGTAAATAGGAAATTTTATAATTAATTAATAAATGCTTCTCAGCCGAAAGATGGTGTTATAACAGACAGCATCGCTAAAAGCTAGTCGATATAGGAGACAAAATTTTCATCATAAATGAAACAAAAATATAAACTTAATAAAAATTCCTATTTCCCATATTGAAATAATAAAGAGAATAAAAGTGAAAAAAAAAGTTAAATTATTGACAAATAATAATAATTAAATAATACATACAACTTTTCTTGCTTTTCTTGCAGCAGCAACTTCTTTAGCGTCTCTTTCGACTCTCTTTGCTTTTTTGATTTGAGTTTCTGGTCTTGGAATTCTATATTAATAAATTAAAATAAAATAAAATAAAAGGATTTATTATTGTTAGTAAAAATTATTCAGTAAAAATTAATTTAATAAATAAAAATACAAATTTCTCTCTCTTTGTATCCCCAAAATAAATTCTAAGAACTGATTTAACATCATTCAAAGGCTGGTTAACGCAGAGGAAAAAAGTAGTTTAATTCGTTTTAATAATAAAACAAATACAACACATTCTAATAATATTTTTTTTGTTTGTTTAAAATCTACTAATTTTCCTATGGAATAATTTTAATTAGAAGAGTTATGTGATAATAACTATACTAACAAATCTACTTTAAATAATTATAATAATAATAATAATCCTATTATTACTATTAATTACGAAAAGTAATTAGAATGGGATCGATAACATATCCTAATAAAAGGATTACGTCTTAAAATATGATCCCCAGTAGAGATAAATACGAGTGAATAGAAAATTGAAATAATCAATAAATCAATTCATCTTGTAATAATCTCAAATCTGGTTAGAATGAATTTCATTCTAATCAATAAAATATGTAAAACAAATATTTATAGAGTCCGTTAAACATTAGGCTCTTTTCCTTTTGATTATAAAATAGAAATACCAAAAAGTATTTCTGTTTCTCCACTAAAAAAAATTAAACTAGAATGGAATTGTAAATGTTCATTATTATTATAACAATCATCTAAATGATATATAATAGTATTGAACATACGCAGCCATTTTGTCTATTGAATATTGATTGTTAAATTAAAAAGTAAAAGAAAAAGAAGATAAAACAAAATAAAGAAGAAATACAAGAAGACTTTGAATAGACAAATTAAAAGGTATAGTAAAAGTAAGTAAGATCGACTGAAAGTCAGAAATTTCTTGCCATACAAAAAATTTGTTTGTTTAGTGAGAAATTTTTGAATATTTCAGAAAATTTCAGTTGCCCTTTTTTTATTTTTTATTTCTCTCTTTTTTTTTTGTGCGTCAAAAAAGTATCAGCTGAAAAAAAGGGCTTGTCACGTGCCACGCTAGAGGGCATGATCTTATCAAATTTAATTAATTAAGTAATTAAATTAATTAGTTGAATATTATTTATTTATCTAATTTGTTTTCATTATCACTAAATTTCAATTGGTTTTAGTTATCTTATCTATTTACCTTTTATCTACTTACTTCTAAATTTTGTCCTCTTTAATATTAATTGTAGAATGAGTGGAGGAACAGCTTTGGATTTTAGAGGAGTATTACTCAATGATAATGAAAAAGATTATAATCATGTTTCAGATACAGAATATTCAAAATTCAGGAAATTAGCTCAACAAGCATATTCTAAAAGAAATGAATTATCATCAAAATCTCAAAATGCTTATAAAAATGGTGATAAAAAATTAGCAAGTGAATTATCAATTGAAGCAAAAAAGCAATATAATATTTTTGAACAATATAATGCAAAAGCAGCTGAATATGTCTTTATTGAAAATAATAGAGATTCTGATGATAATGATATCGATTTACATGGTTTATATGTTAAAGAAGCTGAATATATTTTAAAACAACGTATAATTAGTGGTATAAATAAAAATCAATCAACTTTAGATTGTATTGTTGGTAAAGGTTTACATTCAAAAAATGGAATTGCAAAATTAAAACCTGCAGTTGAAAGTTTGTGTAATGAAGCAAATTTAAATACTTGGATTGATCCCAAAAATTCTGGTGTTTTACATATAGATATAAGAAATGCAAGAATACCGCAGTCTTGGTATAATATAAATCCTAATGGTATTGGTGCTATGGATGAAAATTACTACGCTTATCATCCAAACGAGCTTAATAATAATAATAATAACAACAACAACAACAACAACAACAATAATAATAATAACAATAATAATTACAATAATAACCAAAATTACCAACAACCAAATTACCATCAACAACAACAGCAACAACAATCGAACAATAATGCAGACTGTTCTAACATTCTCTTTCTCCTTTGCGGCACTTTATTCAAATCTTTCTGTCGTTAATACAATAATATCTTATGATATGTAACTATATGTAATATTTAATCTAACAACACTAATAGTGGAAACACTTAGATAACGTTAAAACATGATTAAATACGTAAAACAAAATACTGTTATATAATACGCCCTTATTTATATTGCACAGCCCGAACATGATTTTAAGTAACACTATAATTGTTAATCTTGTAGTTAGCTGTTATAGTTTTGTTCTTGTTTTGTCTCTTTTCTATAATAATTTTATATGTATAAGTTACACAAGATACCAATAAAACATATAATATTATATCAACAATGCCAAATCAGCTTTCTGAAGAATTTAGAAGAGTTCAAGATACTGTTAATACACTGATTAATGGATTAAATGGTCCGACTAATCATCAACAACAACAGAGATTAAACGATGAAGAAACTCCAATTACTTTAGGGATACCTGAAATGCCAGGTGGTTTCACACCTATAATAGAAAATAATAATAATAATATTAATAGTGATACAACAAATACATCAAATGAAAATGAATCTAATAATTTATCAAATAATATATCCAATAAATTTAACAAATTAACTTCAATACTATTTATTACAATTATTTTAATTATTATGACACCACTTTATATTTTATTTAGAATTTTCCTTTGGTTTTCATTATTTATATTATCTATTATAATTAAAATTCAAAGGCATGGTTATAAATCAATTAGAAATAATGATCCATTAAATATATCAAGAAGGTTTATAATGAAATTTGATGATCGTATAGGTAATAAAAGTAAAAATATAATTATAAATGAATCACAAAGTAATATAGATAACATTACAATTAATAATCATAACAATAATAATAATAATAACTCAGATAACAATAATATCAATAATAATTCAACAGATTCTGTAATTGATGAAAGTAATTTAGTTGAAATTGAAAGACCGGATTTTTTAGAATGTTCATATTCTCAAGCTTTATATATTGTTAAAAAAGATATTACTTGGTTATTAGTTTATATTGAAAGTTCTGAAAATAAAGAGTCAATTGATTTTACAAATGATGTTTTAATTAATAAAAAATTTTTAAAATTTATAAAAGACAGAAAATTCTTAGTTTGGGGTGGTGATATATGTGATAGTGAAGCATTTCAAACTTGTAATCAGTTTAATATAACAAAATTACCATTTTTAGGTTTATTATGTTTAACTGTTAATCAAATTCCAACTTCCTCAGGTATTCAGCAATCAACTCCAGTTTTATCTTTAGTTACAAAAATTCAAGGATATAAAAATTTAAACTTTGTCTTAAAAAAATTAGATAAGGCTTATAAAAAATATAATCCAATTGTAAGTCAGTTAAAATCAAATAATAATTCACAAAATTTATCTAATGATTTAGAAAATGAAGCTTATGAAAATTCAATTAGAAGAACTCAACAATTTAGACAAAATAATCTTGAACTAAGACAAAATTGGCTTAAATGGAGGAAATCAAAAATTTTACCTGAATGTAATGAACAAGGTCAATATGCTAGAATTGCAATTAAATTACCTAACGGCAATAGAGTTCAATTAAAGGTTAATAAAACTTGTTCATTAGAAGAAATATATGCTATAGTTGAATGCAATTTATTAGAAAATATTGAAATTGATTCAAATATAACTTATACAGAACCGATAAATTATCGCCATCAATATAAATTCGATATATATACATTAATACCAAAAGAATTATTAGTTTGTGATTCAAATTCAATTATAAGTAATAATTCATTAGTTTTTCCAAGTGGAAATTTGATAGTTGAAACAAGAGAATAATTTTAATTTTATATACTTAAATATATATATATATATTGTATAATAAAAGTAAGGATTTGATTTAAATTAATTTACATTAGTTCTATATTATATTTAGTTATAAATATTTATATATTTATTTATTTCTTTATTTCTATACATAAATATTCTTATTAAATTTTCTTCGAAGCTTTCTTTGATTTCTTCTTTGATTTTGATTTCTTTTTCAATCCTATAAAACCAGATTTTAAAATATTTGTATATTCATTCCAAAATGAATCTAAATCTTTTGGTTCAACAACTGTACTTAATTTAATCTTGGATGATTTATCTTTATTACCATCTGTAATTCGAATTAAAATTGAATATTTTTTAGAATTTGGTTTATTTTCATGTAAAATTGGTTTAACATCTTTAGATAAATCACTAAATGGTTCTACACCGTTGATTTCATCATCTATATTATATGACAACCTTTTTTGTGTTAAGTATATCGATGATTTACCATTATTCTTGGTTAGTAAATTACTTACTTGTTTGAAAAACTATAGAATTGAATTTTATTAAATGAATCGACTGTTAGTATTTTTATGTTTTTTTTTTTCAATGAAAAATTAAACAATATGAAGGATTTTAATATACTTACTTCTTTATTATCTAATCTAGCCATCTCGTTATTCGATGTATTAAATTTATTGGATAACTATATATATATATATATATATATACTACAAGCTTATATTGGTTTTAAGTCATCAAGTCTTTTTATCACGTCCAACTTTACTGTTTAGAAATTTCAGGCTTTCAACACTCGCGATACAAAAAAATTATATAAGCGGACGGGCCTTACAAAAATCAAACAGTTTGTTTGCAAATTCTGAAGGAATTCCAAAGACAGGATTAAGAGCTTTCACTTTGTTTGTTTCTTTAATATCTACTATATCCTTTCTGTTGATACTTTCCGATGTAAATGCAAACGGATTGTCTCTTAATGAGGCTAAATCTCGATTATAGAATTGTAAATGGTGACACATACTTAATCCACATAAAACATAATTAGTGTGATAAAAATCTGATCTACAACCAGGTTTATCACGTAATCCAAAAGAATCTTGACAACAACATAATATATAGTTCTGTAATCTTTCACGATCTATTAAAGTCTTAAAATTTGATTGACTAGTATTTTTATCAAAATTAACCAAAATTTCTAATAATGAAATAGTACCGCCAATCCAATGAGAATAACATCCATCAACTAATTTATTTGAACGACCCGAGAATCCACCTTCTAAACTATATTGTCTATCTACAGTCCATTTAATTAAATTTTTTAAATTTAAATTTGAGTTTAAAATTTCTTGGGGTTTCATTAAAATAAATAATGATGCTAATGCACAAAATGTATAACCACCATGAGCTTCGTCACCTGGTTCACCAGAAAATCCACCTTCATAAGTTTGACACTTTAAAATCCAATCTATTACATTATGTTTCAGATTTTCATCCAATAAATTTAAAATTGATGAAACACATAAAGCACAATAAACTGATCTTGTATCAGATTCTCCATTGATTGTCATTTTAAATGAACCATTTGAATTTTTAAGTGATAATAACCAATTCTTAATTGATTTTCTATCAATTCTATCCCAAATTTCTTCATCACCAATTAATGCTAATGACATTATTGATGCATATGTTGGAGCTAAATGTGGATTTTGAAATTTTAATAATCCATTACCACCACCAAATCCACCAATTTCACTATTTACTTGATTAAAATACGATAAAATTTTAATTGAATCATTTTTTTTCTCCAAATCTGTTAATTCACCACCTAATAAAATCATTGCATTCATTAACCAATAACAAATCCAAGGCTGTGATGCATCTAATTTAACAAATCCACCTGGTAATGGATTTGATAAAAATTTATCAATAAAAAATAAATGTTTTTTCCTTTGTAAAATTGGGAAATTATCAGATCCAGCATTAAGTATATTTTCGTAAATTTCTTGGATATCAATTTCCGTTTCCATTTTTTTCTCAATTGTTGAAGTTAATTTTTCACCAAGTGGCGAACTACTATTTGAGAATGAATCATAGCTTGAAGTCAACATTTCTAATAATGTATCGTAATTTGGTATTCGTATTGGTTGATCTACCAGCCTTTCTTGCAAATCCACCATGCTGTATTTTTTTTAGATAATATTGGCGTAATATGTGCTTATTTATATATATATAGACGTAATTGTATGAAATATACCTTAAATCGTAAATAGAATCTTTATCAGCAAAATACATGTAATATGAATCAGATAAATTTGTTCCAATTCTGCTAATTGACATGTCCAAAAGCGGCAAAACAAATGTGAATACCTAAAGAGGCAGGTGCGCCGAGAAACGAGGTATCTAAAACTGTTAAACCATTTAAATTTTCCATTTTCAAACTTTTTTCATTTTTGCAAAACCTTTTTCACATTCCTGTCTCAATTAATGATTTCTCGTTCTTTCTTTTTCCTTAAAAAAAAATAAAAAATGTTTCATGAATTTGTACATTTGATCATTTCATTTAAAGTCATAATAATTAAATCTCTATTAATCTATATTCTACTTTCAAACAAAAATAGAAGTCTTAGAGTACGATGTTTTCTGGATTTAGTAAGCCACAAAATCAATCTAATTTGTTTGGCAACAACAATATTCAATCTAACAGCAATGTTTTTCAGCAACAACAACAGCAACAACAACAACAAATACCGTCTGTATTTAACAGCACACCACAACAAGTATCTCGTTTTCAAAAATATGAATTAAAAGATCCAACAGAACATCGCTTGTTTGCCTCTGATGGAGATTCAAACTCTAACGCAGTTAACATAATTAATTCAAACTCTAATGATAATAATACCAGTAACAATAACAATAACAATAACAATAACAACAACTCTGATAGTAGCAATGATAATATGACAAATAAAAGTAATGGTTCTAGTCTTAAAAAACGTACCATCCCAAATCATCTGATTAAGAGAATAGGTAAAAAGTATAATCAATCAATTGAAGAAGACAAATCAATAAATCCAGTCTTACCATTTAAACCATCAAATCAATTTCAATCAAATGGTAATTTTGAAAAAGATTTCTCACATTTATTTGAAAATAATAAACCACCAAAGATTTCAATGTTTGATCCTTCAAATTTTCAAGAAGATTTATCCACTGATGAATTTTTAACCAATAATGGTTCAATTTTTAATAAAATGAATAATAACCCAACATCTTTTAATAATGTATTTCAAAGACCCGACAGAAATTTATTAAAATCTAATAATAATAATGCAAGTAATAACAATTCAACTTCAGATAATATAGAGTATCCTTGGACAAGTTCACATTCAAGAGATAATTCCATTGTTGGTCAAAATAATAAAATAAATTCGAATTCAATACAACATAGTCAAGTTGATCTTTCTAACCATCTTAATAATCAAAAAGAAAAGATTTATTCTTCTGTTATTATTTATGGCTTTGATGATAATTACTTTTCCCTTTTAATTGAACATTTTGCTCGATATGGTAAAATAATGGAAGATTTAGTTACATTAGATTTCAATTATTATTATGGAACTTTTGGTAATATCATAGCTCATGATAAACTGATAGATCCAAGTGATAATTTAAATAGGACAAACCTTATAAGTGGAGACAAAAGTAAAAAAGTACTCAATAAAGACAATAAAATCAATCTTAAGGAAGGTGATAATAATAACAATAACAATAATGCTAATAATAATAATAATAATACAGCTAACATTAATGAAAATGCAAAATTGTTTCCACTATTTTTAGGTCCAAGTTGGGTTAAAATAACATATGATAACTTAAATTCTGCTATAAGGGCATTAGCTGATAACTTAACTGATGATGGCAAAGGCAATACTATAGGTGTTATTCCATACACAAGATCTGATTTAGAAATCTTATTAAATCATCCAATTCCAGACGATCTACACATAGGTGAAGGATTGGATGGTTTAGACCCTAGCTTAAAATTGAAAGCTAACTTGGCAGATAATGAGATAGGAAGATATTTATTAAATGCAAGGAATGAAAATCAAAAAAATACAATACATAATAACGATTCAACAAATTTGTCAGTTAAAGATGGTTCAAAATTATTACTCAATAAAAAGGAAGAACATAAAGAGAAGAAATTCCTTGAAAAAACAATGGAATTTTTATTTGGTGAAGGTGAAATATAAATAAATATAATTCTTAAATTATGTACACAAACATATTTTAAATTTATATACCGTTATATTTGTATATTTCATATTTATCTTTTATTTTCTTAATATTTTTTATATTTTTGTAAATTTTTTGTTTTTGTACAATTTAAGTTTCTATTTTAAAACTACAAATTAATAATTATAATATACTAGATTCATCATTAAGCCATTTCAATTTTCTGTATTAAATAAGCTTCCTAATCCTCCTTCGTCAAGTCCATCCACCGTATTCTTCTTCCTACTTCTAGAAGCCGTTGCAATCATTTTATTACGTTGTTCAAGGTAAGCTTCTTCATTATTACCGTCTCGTGCATTGTTGAATAACGATAATAAACAATTCTTTCTCTCTCTAGATCTTTGACAATTTCCAAATACATTTTCAAAGTTGGCCATCGCTTCCTCATTTAATCCTAAAAGATTCTTTAATATTTGTAACGGATAGTTAGATTTAAATCTTTCACCGATGTATAAAATCGATAATGTATATGCAGCTTCTGAATGGGCCTCTGCGTAAAATTTATCACATAATAAATTACCTAATGTTGGAATAATTGAATCATTGATAATTTTATCAACTTTTTCATTATTTAAGCCAACTAATTCTTGCGATAAGTGTCTCAAAATTAAAATTGCATTAAATGAACATCTTGTATCTCTGAATGATATTATATCACATATAAGTTTCAAAAAAGGTTCTAAAACTTCAAAATTATATAATATAAATTCTCTACTTTCCCTTTGCCTTTGATCTAAAGATGATCTAGCCTTTTGACCAGCCAGGTCAATTAGCATTCTAGCAATAACTTGAGTTAATTGTCTTAACATGTGTTCTTCAAGCATTTCTTCACTTAATTGTTCATCTGATTCGTTACCATCTAATCTAAGACCTTTTTCATAAACAACAGTCCAACGTTCAATTAAAACTTGATCAAGTTTAATAAAAACAGGAGGTAAAAATACTGGCATGAAGAAGTCAAAATAATCCAATGGACAATTTTTAATTACATTTCGAACAACTATATTAACCATATGTCTCCAAGAATGCAATGTAATTCCAACAGATTCTTCAGTTAACGCAGTCCATAACAGAACTGCATTTTTTGATTCTGAATATAATGTTTCCTCTAATTCAGTAATCGTGCTAATCATTAGATATGCATATTCTCTTGTGTATCTGATTATATGACCAACCGAATCAGCAAAATCTCTTAAAGTATGCATTGCTTTAACATTTTCATCAACAAAAGATTCTCTTGATTGAATTGAAATACCTTGTTGCCAAAACCTTTCCATTGTACTATATTTAACAAAGGCTTGAACTTCATTTGGCAATCCAACCCAATTGGCAGGATTATGATATGCTTGAATTTGATATATTAATTGTAAAATATAAGGTAAAATTGGTTTAACTCTTGGTTGCCACAACTTTAATAAATTTTTATATGTTTCAGATTCATGATCTAATTTTTCAATACTATATTGAATTAAAATTCTACTTGCTCTGATTGGAAAAACTGAAGACCATTGATCTTTTAATTCTTTTTTCAACTGTCGTCCTCTATCATCCATTTCTGCTTCAAGTAAATTAGTTTCATAGGTTATACCTCTCGATCTAAAATATTCAGCAATTTTAACAATACCTAATCTTTCCATAAACCAATGTAGATCAGATAAACCTTTCATCGTAGTTGGGTCAGACCATGCCATTAATTCAGGATCAACAATTCTACTGAATGTTTCATTTTTATTTTCTAACGATGATCTTTGAGAAACTACTAAAAGGAATGATTTAAATGCCACGACTTCATGAGAAATCAATTGCTTTTGGCTTAAAATAGTATCAATTACACTTTCTAATTCACTGAAAATATTTTTCAATGATTCAGGCATTAAATAAGCTAACCTATTTAATTCTGTACCACTTGAAGCTCTTAAATCTCTAATATTTTCTAATTCTTCATCTGAAGCATTTTCAGGATATGGAAAAGTACAAGATTCTATAACTTTTTCAAGAACCTTAAACATTGTATTATTTAAATCTTTTAATAATGGTGTAAACTGAACTAAGGTTTGAATTTGCTTTCTATTTAAAACTGGATTTTTAATTTCTAACATCATTAGTAAGGTACATAAACTATCAGCTTGTTCAGTTAAATAAGCTTTAATTTCAGGTGCATCATCACCTTTATACCAAATTTGCCATCTAGTTATACCTCTAACACAAGCTTCAATAATTGAAAATTGAGAATATGAATAAATATAAGATTCAGAACCTTTACCTTTATAAATTAAATTTGAATTATTTAAACTTTCAATACCCATTGGAGTCGAATAAAATTTATTTAATCTTTCAGCTAACCAAATTAAAGCATCTTTTGGTTTTTTACAAACAATAATTCTAACTATATCATCAATTAATTTTTTATATTCATTTAAAAATGATAATTGATCGGATTGATTATCAAAATCAAATGATAAATAATTTAAAGGAATTGAATCAGGATCTAAATCATTATAATTAATTAATCTATCTGAACAAATTTGTAATAGATCTGGCATAATTGATTCAAAATCTGGTTGATCACTTAATTCATCGGCTCTTAACATTGCACACCAAAATTGTAAAGATATTGCACTAATTGATAAAGATTCATGTTTTGTTGTTTCTAAAATTAACTTATAAAAATTAGTTAAATTTTTATCTTTTGTTTTAATTGATTCTTTACTTGTAATATAATCTGATAAAATTATTAAAAATTCTACAATTTTTTTTAATAGGGTATATTTTTCATCATCTATATCTTCAGAATCTAATTGAATTGATTTAAAATTATTAAAAAATATTTCATAAGATGTATCATTAAATGCTAAATTAACTAACCATTCATTATCTTCAGGATTTGAATAAGGTTTATTATAAAGACAATCAAAACATTCAATTGTCAATAATTTTATTTTTAAATTATCAATTGTTAATAAATGAAATAATTTTGTAATTATATCAACTTCTTTTAAAGCTAAAGGTATGATCCAAAATAAAGATATTTTAAAAATTTCAAGTAATTTGATAGTTGTTTCAATACAATTTGATTTAGTCATATTTATATTATTAGCTGTAGAATTAGAATTATTAATTTCATTACCATTGCTATTTAGTTTATTATCTTTATTATCAGATAATAAACATTGTATACAATCATCTAAAAGTTGTGACCATTTAATTAACCAACCATCAGATGAAGAAACAAATAATCTAACAGTATCATTTGGTTCATATTTTGCAGATAATATACGCTCAGATATAACAATTTCTGGACAAAGAGAAATTAAAACAGCTTTCCTTTTTGAGACAATTGGATCATCTAATAAATAAATATCTTCAAATAAAGTTCTCATTATAATTAAAGATAATTCTCTTGTTATTTGACTATGATTCCATAATTCTAATAAATTTGAATCCATTGAAACCCAAGAATTTAATTTTTCTTCTTCAGTAAATTGATTATTATCATTATTATTATTATTATTATTATTTTCGGCATTTTCAATATTTTCATCACTATTCAATTTTATATCAGACAAATTAGGATTTTGTTTTAATAAACAATCACCCCAACATCTTTTAGCAATTTCAACCCAAAGAAAGGCTAATTTTTCTTTAATATAATGAGGATCATTAGTTGAAACTTTTGTTGATAATTCAACAATCCAATTTCTAACAGCTAATTTTTTAACAGAATCCCATTCATTAAAATGATTTGTAATTGAATTTAATAATAAATTTAAGGCAAAATGTCTAACTATATTATTATAATTATTATCAATTAAAGCTAATTGATAACCCCAAAATGGGCAATCAGGTAATTTTTTAATTGATTCTAAAAATGATTGAGCTTCATGTCTTTGATTATTATTTGAATTTGGATTATATATAATATCTAATGAAGCAATAATTTGATTGATACCTTCGGAAGACATAATTAATTAAAATTAATATATTTGATCAATAAGAAATAAACAAGAAATGAAATAAAAATTTGATAAATGAACAATTAAATAATATGTATAAGGAATTTAAAGCAAAAACAAATATTATGTCAATGAAAGAGATAAAATTGAATCAAAGAAAAACGGAAATGATATGATTATTATTATTATTATTATGAGGATATTAATAGATAAAACAAAAAATAGGATATAATCAGAGTGGTATATAGTAAAGTCAATGAATTAGAATGTGATGTCTTTACTACACTTTACTTCAGTTAACGAATTGATTGACAAAGGAGTAAACAAAAGGAAAACGAAAAAGCAAATGAAAAGGAAACAAGATTAAATCATCACCAACTTCATCAACAACAATAATAAATATCTATCAATACTAAATAAATAAAATCAAATAAATAAAGAGAAAATGGCAAATGCGAAGGGCGTTGCACTTTTACTATGACATGAGCACGAAATAACATTTTATTGTGTGAGATTTCTGAGTTATTTATTTTGTTATGTTTTTATTTCGTTTTATTTTGTTTTGACTATTGCTGAAATTGTTTTGACGAAACGTTTCCATCAAACAGTTTTGTTGGAATATGTACCGTTTTCCTTTTGGTGATATCTAGGGTAATTGGTATAGACTTTTATCGATTTGATCCTTTTAATAGAATCATCATGTTTTCAGCCATCATTATCGGTAAAAATTAAACTTCAATCTCAAGAAAAAAAAACCGTTATCCGTCACTGATTGGAATACAATTTATAAAGCAAAACTGTAAATATAAACCTGCAAAATAAAGTTAACTTAAAATTTCTCTAATAATATAATAAACAAAAAATGTTATTTATATTATGTTTTATTATTATAAGTAATATACCCTTTTTTGCTTATTGTGATAAATTGAAATTTCGTATGAATGGTCCCCATTTACATTTTAATTAACTGACTCTTAAAAATTATTATTTCACAGTTCTCCATTAACAGTTTTAACTTTACTTTAAGTGAATACTACAATTACTATTATCAACCAGAATTAGGGGTTTATTTACCTTGTTGGTTATGCTAAGAGAAGTCTATTTCCGATACATTTATAATTGAAAATAAAATTTCCTATTATAGAATAAATAGTATGAAAAATATACTAACAATTTTAAAAATTAAACGATGATTTAAATAAAAGATATATATATATATATATATATATATAACCAGCTAAGTAATTATAATTAACCAATCAGAAAATAAGAGATTAGCTTCATGAAAGTCTGTTAATACAACCAATAAATTTTATAAAATAAAGTGATAAAATAACTTTGTCAAAATCGATACCTTTTATTAATTTTTTTATATAAATTGATACTTATTCCCTCCAAAACAACAATAATAAAAACCCATTTATCTTATTTTTTGTTCTACTTTTAAAACAATACAACCAAATTAAACCATTCAAACAATAATGAACTTCTCATTATCAATTTTATTTATTGCACTCGCTTATAAAACAATTGCATCACCAATTTCATTTCAATCTGTTTCACTTAAAGCAACAAATGTTTCAAATTCAGAACCAGTTTTAGGTGTAACTGATAGATATTTAGATACATGGTACGATTTTACTTATCCAACAATTGAAAATTGTAATGCAACAAAAATTAAAATGATTAATAAATATTATCAAGATTTTTTAGAATTTTCAAGTGTTGCTAGATCTCATTTAATTAATGAAGGTGTTGATGAAACTTTTATTCATTGGTTTGGTGAAAATGGTAATCCATTAGTTGTTTTAGGTATTATAGATAATTTAGTTGAAGGTAATAAAGATGGTGTTTTATATAGATGTGATGATATTGATGGTTATTGTGCAACTCATAAAACTGATTGGCCAGGTTATCATAGATCAAATGCGACTCAAGAAACAGTTTTATGTGATTTATTTTTTACTTCAAAAAAACCTATTGAACAAATGTGTGTAAT
This sequence comes from Pichia ethanolica, assembly GCA_030570435.1. NCBI lineage: Eukaryota > Fungi > Ascomycota > Pichiomycetes > Pichiales > Pichiaceae > Pichia > Pichia ethanolica. Next base: position 6,827 of record JAJLVP010000275.1, on the reverse strand, counting down.
TGGTAATATTACAACTGTAAAACCAAAAACTTTTGCAGGTATTGATTTATTTCATAGATTCTTACATATTGAAAGTATTAATAAAGGATTTGTTGGTGAATATGTTGAAGATATGAATGAAATTATTGATTATGCTGAAAATAATTCAACTTGTGCAGTTCTTAATACTGATAATCTTTTATATTATGTTGCAGAAGCTTACTCACAAGAACTTGTTAATGGTGGTTGTTTAGGTTCATATCCCGATACCGCATAATTTTTTTAAATAATTAATCTATAGTTTTCTTTTAATTTATTTTTGATATCTTTCGATCGTTTTAATTCAAAATTTCAAAAGTCTTGATATTTTCTTATATAATATGCATTATTAGTTAATATACTAATCTTGTAAAAGAGATAACCATATTTAGTAAAATCAGTTAATTTGTGTAAAGAAGTTGGCTAAAAATTTGGAGTTTTTCACTTTCGTCGCTTAAGAGAAAAATTAAAAATTCATGATAGAAACGTAAAATAAAATTATGAAGCATTAAAAGAAGGCAAGTGTTTATTATATGGTGTGTTTTTTTTCATTATTCCACTATCATCACTAATCACCTGCCTTTTTTTTTATTATTGAAGTGGTAACTAATAATTCATATTAACAATTGAAGATGTTTAATCGAGTAGGTATTACTAGTAAAATCCTCCAACATTCACAATTATTTAAAGATGTTTATTCAACATCAATTATAATTCAAAGATGTAATTATGCAAGTTTTAATTTTAGTTCAAAATCTAAAACTAAATTCCCACCAAAACCACCTAAATTTCAATATAAATCAATGAAAGAATTAACACCTGAAGAGAAAAAGAAAATTGAAGATGAAAAAAAATATAATGAAGCAATTAATTCAGGTTCAATTATTAAAAAATGGGGTGCAATTTTAGGTTCAAATGGATTTAATAAAGAAGCAACAAAATATTATATTGGATTATATATAATTTTTCTTTGTTATGGTATTTATTATTTTAAAAAATTATTTGGAATGCATTTAGAGGAAGAAGATTTAAAAAAATTAAGGGATGAAGGGGTTAATTTAACTGAATATCAAAAACTTAGAATTAGAGATTTATCACAAGATTTATTAAGGACAAAAGATACTGAAAAATTAAAAGCATATTATAAATTAAAAGAAATTTATGATGAAAAATCTGATGAAGAAAAGAAAGAAATTGGACCATTTAATCCAAAACCCGAAGATATTAAAGATATTGTTAATTTAGATTATGAAAATTTTATTTTACCACCAAAAGATTTAAGTCCAGTTTATGATAAATTAGCAAATGAATATGATAGTGATGTTGGTATGGAAGAAATGTTATCATTTATGAAAAGTAAAAGAAAATGGGTTATGAAACATTGTAAAGGTGATGTTTTAGAAGTTGCATCAGGTACTGGTAGAAATATTGATTATTTAGATCCAACTGTAATTAAAAGTTATACATTTTTAGATTCATCCAAGAAAATGATGGATATTTGTTATGATAAATTTCATGAAAGATGGCCAAATTTTGAAAGGGTTAAATTTGTTGTTGGTAAAGCTGAAGAATTAGTTAAATTATCAACAAATTTAAAATCAAAATCAACATTTAAATATGATACAATTATTGAAACTTTTGGATTATGTTCACATGAAGATCCAGTTAAAGCATTAGAGAATATGAAAGAATTATTAAAACCAGGTGGTAGAATTATTTTATTAGAACATGGTAGAGGTAATTATAATTTTATTAATAAAATTTTAGATAATAGAGCTCATAAACATGGAGAGAAATGGGGTTGTAGATGGAATTTAGATATTGGAGAAATTGTTGATAATTCAGGTCTTGAAATTACAGAAGAGAAAAGGGCTCATTTAGGTACTACATGGATGATTATTTGTAAAAGGCCTGATGATAGTTTAGAAATTAGTGAAATGTCAATGGTTGAGAAATATATTTTCCCAAAGAGGACCAATATGGATTCTTCTAATATTGTCAATCGTGATGACAGTAAGCCTGTTGTAAACAACAACAAATAGATTTATGTAATGCATATATATGTATATAGTTTATTTAATCGGATAGACATGTAAATAGATGATAGTTTGTATATAAAAAATGCAAAATACACTTAAAATAGATAAAGAGTGAAATTTCATGTTTTTTTTCTGTTTTTCTGTTGTTTGCACTTTGTTGCGCGGGATTATTGGATTATTGCAATTTGAAGGCAAATGTTATTTTCATTGTTATTTTCATTGTTATTGTTATGAGCTATTTTGACTAGTTTGAACAAGAGTTTTACTTTACAGCTTTGGTATTGTCTTTCCTCCCATTTTACTTTAAAAGTGTCCTTTTATTTTCTAATTGCTATTTCTTTTATTAACTTAACAATTTATTTTCTTTTCTCCCCCCTCTTTTCTCTTATCTTACTTAAACATTAAAGATTTTCATAAATTGTATTCCTTTATTTATAAATAAATAAAAAAAATGGCTACAAGAAGATCCGCAAAATCTAAAAAAGTCTCTTTCAACAATTCTTCAAAAATTGTTGAAATAGATCAAGAAGAAATTGTTAATATTACTTCAAATTCAGATGGTAAAATAGTTGATGCAGAAATTGAAATTTCAACTAAAAATAATCTTGATAATGAAGGTAATAATAAAAATATTAAAAAAGATTTTGATGATGATGATTTTGATCCTGATAAAATGGATATAGATTTAACAACTGGTAAAAAAAGAAGAGGTATTAAAACTAATGATAAAGAAGCTTTTACAGTTGAAACTTTATCAACTTCTTTAACTTTAGTTCCTTGGCATTTACCAATTTTATTAATTACAATGTTAACAGATGGTCAATTAATGGCTGAAACAAAAGAAGGTTTACAAAAAGGTTTTAATAATATTGCAATTTTAGGTTTAATTTATTGTGTTATGGTTGGTGAAATTGCAAAATGTGAAAAAAATCCTTCACTTAAAAGTAGTGGTCCAACTGCTTTAGAATTTTTATATACTGCTTTAAGTTTCCCATTTTCAATTTTATTATCAATTCCAATTTATTTATCATTTTTATTATTTGGTGCACCTGCAGGTCCATTAACTGCAATGACATTTTATTTAGCAGCTCATGTTTCATTAATTGTATTTTTCCCTTTATTAAATGTTTATAAATTAACTGATAAAGATGCAAAAATTATATGGAAAAAATTATTAACATTTCAATTAGAAAATTGGAAATTAAATCAAGTTTATTGTACTTCAATTGGTGGTTTAATCGGTTGTTGGTTAGGTGTTATTCCAATTCCATTAGATTGGGATAGAGATTGGCAAGATTGGCCAATTACTTTATTAATTGGTGCCTATGGTGGTGCCTTTATTGGTGGTTTATCAAGTTACCTTTATGGTAAATATGTTTTACGTAGTTTTAGAAGAAATGCTTAATTATTTTTTAATAAATTTTCTTAAATTTAAACTAGCCTATTCTTGTATCACTACAATAATTTTTTTTTTTTCTCAACAATTCATTTTTTTTTAATAAAAAATTCATTCTTATGTTTGATTTATAGAATCACATTTATACATTATATTTATATACTATTATCAATATCATTATTACCTTTTAATCAAATTCAAGTCAAAAACAGTCGTTAATTTAAATATTTTTCATATTTTTCATATTTCAAATACTTGAAATATTTAGTAAAAAAACTAAACGCGTTTCTTTTTCTTTTTTGGAAAGTCAAAATCCTTATTTGTTGTACATATAGATAGATAGGTTCATCCTTTATTAAAGTTCCCATATCAATAAATTATCAATACGTTTATTATCTACTGAAAAAAGTAAGGAAATGAGTAGTAGAAAGAGATCACGCTCATATGATGAAGAATCTAGAGAAGGGACTGAAGATACTAACTTATCAGATTCTTCAGAGATAAGTAATAAAGGGAATAAATTTATTTTATCACATTTATCAAGAAAAAATGATGTTGCAAATAAAATTGCAATTGCAACTGCAAGAGTTATATTAGGATTATCAAATAAAAATCAAACATTAAACAAAAATATAATTGCTAAAATATTAGAAGCTGAAAATGAGAAAGGTTCAGGTTTACAATTTAAAAAATTTATTTTACCAATTTTAAATCAAATTTTTGATGAAATATTTAATTATAAAATAATTGAATTACCATCAAAAAAATCAAAATTATCACAAAATTCACGATCTTTAAATAATTCAAATAATAAAAAAGAATCTGATTCTATTGTAAAAAATATACCGTCTGATGATTTTATATTAATAAATAATTTACCACCTTCATTACGTGCATTAAATTATAGTTTTATGGCAGAATATACTGAACCAATCGGTAAATCATTAAAGGCAATGGATAAACCAAAACAAAATTCATATAATACTAATATTTATGGTGAAAATTTACCAAGGCCAACTGTTAATATAGTTGAAAATGGTATTACATTATTAATTATTTGTATTATCCTACTTCATAATAATAATATTTTACAAAGTGATTTAATTTTAATTTTAAAGACAAAATTTGGTTTAACATTTAAAGAAAATGAAATTATTTCAATTTTAGGTAATCAAACATTAAATGAATTTTTAACAATGTTAAATAAACAAGATTATATTGATCGTTCCTTAATTACAAATGTTAATAGTAATAATAATAATAGTAATAATAATAATAATAATTTATCAAGAAGTATTAATTCAAAAAATTTCAAATATGATGATAATATGTTAATAATTAAATTAGGTAGACGTTGCTTTGTAGAATGGGGTATTGAAGAATTTGTTGGATTATTTCGTCAATTAATGCAAGATCAATGGACTGAACAACTTCAAGAATGTGTTTTATTTACTATTAATTCAGTTTGGAAACAATAGTTAAATAAATAGGAAGATAGATATATGTAATTAATGTGTAGATTATTTTAAATAAACAAAGAATATAAAATAACGATAAGAAACTACTGGATGTAATTAATCAATTAATCAATTAGCTAAAAGCCAATAATCATCAAGGTAAAATACCGCTCAGCCGGTTATCAAGCGGCGTTTGTTTTGTTTGTTTTTTCCTTTTCCTGTTCAATTTTGACCTGACAACATGAGAAATGATTTATCCTCCTCTTTATGAAAAGAAACGTATATATATATATATATATATGTTGTAGATGTAGTGGTAGTACCTTTTTATCACAATTTCTTTTACTCTATTTTAATTGGATATTTACATATATATATATATATACCATTATCACTACATGCCGCAAAATCTTAATAATACCCAAGATTTAACAGGTGCCGTTAGGATTGATGGCGATAATGGTGATCTTGAAAACGTACAGCATCATAAAATTATCACATCTTCATCTCATAAAAATGCCAAAAAGATAGCATTAATAAGTTCATCAATTGCAGCATTGGCATCCGGTACACCTTATTTATATGGTGTTTATTCTCCACAATTAATAAATAGATGTGGATTTTCAGCAATTGATTCATCATATCTTTCATTTTCAGGTAATATTGGTTCTTCAATTGGAGGTTTTTTTGCAGGTTTGATTATTGACAAATTCGGTATTTCATCAGGTATTTTATTAGGTGCATTATTAGAATTTACTGGATTTTTCACATTTTATTTAAATTATAAATATGCATTACATAATTTTATTCATTTAGTTTTCGCAATGATTTGTATAGGTTTTGGTTCAGTATTAGCTTATTTTGCAACAATTAAAGTTGCAACTTTAAATTTCCCAAATCATAGAGGTTTTGCAAATGCTTGTCCAGTTAGTTCATATGGTTTAGCAGCATTATTTTATGCAGCAATTTCAACAATTTGGTTCTCAGATGATATTGAAGGATTACTGAAATTTATAGCTTTATTTTCAGGTTTAGTTATTGCAATTTCAAGTTTTTTTATTAAAATTTATGAAAATGAACATGAAGAAGAAGATGATGATGATAATAATAATAATAATAATGAACAATTAAATAATATTTTAAGTGATAATGAAAGTAATTCATCAGATGAAAATGAAATTGAAGTTGGATTAAAATATCTATTAAAGGGACATCGTGGTTCTTTTATTCAAGCTGAAAACTTATTAAGAAATCAATCATCAAGTTCATTATTCAGTGATATATCAGAAGTTTCTTCATTAGCTTCAACAACTCCTTCCTCTTCAAGAAATTCATCAATAATTTCGTATTCTCAAAATTCATCTTTATATAATTCACAAAATCCAATATCAATTAATCAATCTGAATTGTTGAGATCAAATAGTTCAAATAATAGTAACATATTTTCCAATCTATCAGGATCTCCGTTAGATTTCAAAGCAAAACAATCAATATTAAGAAGTGGTTCTTTCAGAATTAATAATTCTATAAGTAACTCCCCAAGAAATGGACGTCTTTTTGGAAGTGTTAATCAAAAGCTTGTAATCAATCCAATAAGTTCAAAAATGACACCAACTGAAGAATCTCCTATGATTTCAGAAAATCCAAATAATACTAATACTTCAATTTCAGCAATATCATCTTCTCCAAATATAGCATTTGCAAATTCACCAAAATCATCAACAGATCTAAAATCTATGAAGCAATATTCATATAATAGCATGTCTAATAATATTCCAATAATGGGATCTAGTCCTAATAATTCCAAGGATAATAGTAGTAATAATCATATCAATAGTAACTCATTTAATAATAGTAATGATAATAATGATAATAATAATAATAATAATAATAATAATAATAATAATAATAATAATA
>JAJLVP010000274.1:0-86551 GCA_030570435.1 Pichia ethanolica | reverse complement strand
TTTAATATCAGGACATCTTAATTCAACTAATGAATACTTGAAGAAATTTTCTGTTGTTCGTAAAACTACTTCGAATTTGAATTCAAGAAAAGAAATCTTGGCTGAAATCTTAGAAACTTTAAAAAAAGATCCATATCAAGAAACTAATCAAATTCCATTAGATGAGTTAATTAAAATGTTAAGAACATTATTTTTAGATCAATCCAAAAAAATTCGTACTGATGCAAGAGAGATATTGGTTGAGCTTATTAAACATCATAACAATTTGATTGTTTTAAATCATGATTCTTTGATGTTATTTATATTTAGTGCAATGACACATTTAAAACCAACAATTAGACAAGACTCCATATATACATTAAGAGCAATTTTAGATGGTGGAGAAAGATTAAAGAAATTAACAGTTTCAAATTATTGGATTCGTGTGTGGAAAAATATACTTATTTTAATGAATTGGAAAAAAGAAAATAAATCATATGTTGATTCTAATGATTTTAAAGATTTCGATGGTATGAGATTAGAACAATTGAATTTTATAAATGATTTTTTGAAATCAGGTTGTTTTGAAGAAGATAATAGTTTACAAGAAAGTTCAGATATATCTAATGTTATACAGCAACATAGTTTATTGCATACTTATATGATAAAACCAAATATGGGAATGTTATATCGAAATTTAAAACTTTTCGGAAATGTTAGCATAGTATCAAATAATCAAAATAATTCAAATAATTCGAATGCTTCTAATAATGTTTCAAAGAATTACAAAAATGAAGAAGATGATGGCGATGACAGTAATGATTTAGATGATTCTGTTTTATGTGAAGATGTTAATGATAGGATAAAAGTTTTTTTTGAAGGTTTTTACAATTCCGTTAATAATGGATTAACAGATTTTTCAAAAGTTGAAGATAAAAAATTGGTACTATTATCAACAAAACTTGTTAAACTGATAGAGGAAGTTAAAGTGAAGTATGACGAAATTGATTGATTTAACTTATGAGTGTATAAAATAAATTAATGTATAAAATTATATGCATATATAACTAATTAATTGCCTATAGGTTTTTTGGAACTAGATTCTTCTGGTGGACTATCAGAATCTGAATCTGATTCAGCTTTCGATTCATTAGAGTCAGAATTGGAATCTGAACTATTTGACTCCGAATCTGAGTCTGAAGAATCTGAACTTGATTCTGAGCTTGTAGTACTCGATTCTGATTCATTCAAACACTCTGGTATAATTTCTATAAGCTTATTTTGTTCTATACTCTCCTTCGTTACATAAAAGGTGGGGAATTCAATTATTGTTCTTCCTATAATTGCATCCGATAATTTCGACTCTAAACCTATATCAAAAAATGAGTCTCTTTTGTCCATGTTTTTCAATAAAACTTGGTAATTTTCCGCAGATTCTTCATCATTTTTATTTATCCATCCTTGAGGTATTAATTCTTTTATTTTAGAAGTTTCATTTGATCTGTATCTTATATATTTTTGTAAAATATTGAAATTTGAATCTATTAATAACCATTCTACAGTCCAAAACCAATTGTTAGCCTTCCCTCCACTTTTATTTATTTTACCACGTTCCATTCCAAATGGAACTTTCTTTACCTTAACACCACGCAATGAAATCAATGAACGTTGTTGTAATTGATTCCGATTACGATTAGCTCGTTTATTTGGTATCAATATTTTGTTATCGTCCTTTTTACGTTTAGTTAATTCTAACGATCGATTCATTTTTATCAGAAAATTATAATCACGTTGAACATCTGTTTTACTCAAATCGGATTTATTTATATATGTATCTCTGGTTCCCAATGATGCATCACTCACACCAGAGCAAGACTTTTCAACTTTATGTTGTTTAAAACAATTCAAACTGCATGTATGTAAACTGCACCTTGGACATGTATATTTTGATTCATTCAATTGGCATATTTCGCATAATGGCTGTGGTTTATTCATTGTCTAAAATGTTTTCAAAGAAGACGATGTAATTAGACGTTGTTAATCCTTAAAAGTGTATAAAAAAATATTATTTATTTTTATCTTAGCAAAAAAAAATTGAAAAAAAAATTCTTCATAAGGAAGGAAAAAAATATAAAAAATCATGTTAGAGGTATTTTGTGCTTTAGGGTATAATCCACAGAAATGTGTTTTCAATTACACAAATAAATTATTAACGCGTCTTAAAACAGTTTTAACGTTCATATTTTACGTCTAATTCAATTTTCAGTTCATGTTTTAGTTGATAAAGTATTAAGATAAACTGTTTGAATTTAACGGTACTATTTAGGATCACAAAGGTACAAACTGAATAAAATGTCACTCTGGGCAGATAAATATAGACCAAAAGCTTTAGCTAAATTATCATTTCATGATGATATTACAGATGAGTTGACAAGGCTTGCTGATTCTGGTCCAAATTTTCCACATCTATTAGTTTATGGACCTTCTGGTGCAGGTAAGAAAACACGTATCATGGCAATGCTACGTCGATTATATAGTACCAATTCTGTTGATAACTTAAAAGTTGATGTTAAAACATTTGTCACACCATCAAATAGAAAATTAGAATTCAATGTTATATCAAGTCCATGTCACATGGAAATTACACCAAGTGATATGGGTAATAATGACAGAGTTGTTATTCAAGATTTACTTAAAGAAGTTGGACAAACAGAGGCATTAGATTTTACTGGTTTATTTCATATTGCTGCTAAAAAGGGAGATAGTGATAGTAAAGAAACAGAAGAATCAACATCATCGCAAAGGAAATTTAAAGTTGTCATTATAAATGAAAGTGAAAAATTAAGTCGAGATGCACAAGCTGCATTAAGAAGAACTATGGAAAGATTTAGTGCAACAATTAGATTAATTTTAATATGTGATAGTACTTCAAATATAATTGATCCAATTAAATCACGTACTCTTGGTATAAGAATTGGGTTACCTGAAAAGGATTCAATTAGACAAGTTTTTGAAAATATTTTAAATAATGAAAATGAAGCAAGGAAAAGTTTCCCTGAAGACTGGGATGATCGTTGTATCGTATATGATCATATTATTGAAGAATGTGATTCTAACTTGAGATTAGGAATTATGATGTTAGAAGCAATGTATATGAATCATGATTCAATTAATATTCAAACACCTGTTATTAAACCAGATTGGCAGTTGGTTATTGAAAGTTTAGCTAAAGGAATTATAAAAGATAGATCTGTTGCTAGATTAACTACATGTAGAACAATATTATATGAATTATTGTCGCATGCTATTCCTGGTAAATTACTTCTTGAAAAATTAATGTTTAATTTTATTAAATTAGTAGATGATTTTAGTGGAATTCATCACAACAACCAAGTCAAAATGGATATAGTTGATTCAGCTGCTTTGTTTGATGAAAGATTAACATTAGGTAGTAAGGATATATTTCATTTAGAAGGTTTTATTACCAAAGTTATGCTCATTCTTGAAACTGATATTAGTAGTTAAATATGTGTTTTAAAATGTGTAAAAATATAAATTTAAATATAAATAATTATTTTTAATTGGATTTATAGTTATCTTTATATGTATATATATATGTACAGAGAAGAAAATTTGTAATTTTATAAAATAATAAAGTTTCTAGTGTTTTCATTTACGACCTGAGAATTTAGTGTACTCTGGTGACTTTGATTTTAAGAAATTTGCATATTCCCTAGTTGGATTTTCTTTAGCTTTTTCAAGGTAATTAACTTTTGGTTTTTCTTCAACATAGTCAAATCCAGCCCTTGCAGGTGTATCTTTATCAATAAATTCCCAAATACCTGGTAATTTTTCACAAGCTCTTCTCAATGAATCTTTTGCAGCATGACGATGCATTCCATCAACTTCAAATACAACTTTACCAGTTGGAACTCTGGCTGCCCAATGATCAAAAGGACCTTTACCCTTACCCATACGTGTTGCGTTACCTTTAATACAAACAGCAATATTTGTACATAATCTTTTCCACATAGTACCGTTATTCTTCTTTACAAATCTAACTAAAACATTATCTGCTGCTTGAAGTTGTGCTGCTGTAAGTCTAAGACCTTCACTTTTAAGACGCATACCATATGATCCAAATTCTAATGTAGTACCTTTAGTAGATCCACCAGTACGTACAGTGACTCTACCTTTTTGTTTCTTCATAACTTGTTTATATCTTGGTGCAAGTTCATGACCATATCTTTTTGCAGATGGTTGTGCCACTCTAACAACTGGTGAAAAAGCTCTTGATATAGAAGCAAACATTTTGTATATATAACTATGGTATATGAAACTTTCTATTACTGAAATTAAGAACTAATAAAACAATTCAATTTACTATCTCATTATAACAAATTTTCCGTATATAACATTTCCATTTCCATGTCCAAATAAATTTCAACACTCTCGAAACAATTTGAACATAGTTATGGTGCACGGTGGTGCCTACTTTTTGCTTTTTTTTTGTCATGCATATCTCTGCTCTCACATTATTTACAGGAAATAAGTTCCAACATGGGAATTGGTGAATTTATATTGTTTGTAAATTTAGACAAAAGACGGTTACTTTATTGATATGAAAGAGTAATCATCTTTTAGTATATGGTTTGTACAATGATAGGTCCAACAATGGCTACTGTCACCCCAATAGCATCTCGTATGCATATTAATAGAACTATTATCTCTGCATTCCGTTCTTTCAGTAGATCTACTTTTAGATATGAAGAATCATCAATTGATGTTCTTGGTACAAAATATAAAACTGATGAATGGACAAATGCAACACCACGTATTTTATCTTTAGTAGGTAGAGATTTACACAAAAATCCAAATCATCCAATAGGTATTTTACGTTCATTAATTGAAAATAGATTTAAAGGACTCGGTTATACAATGTATGGAGATATGAAACCAAATGTTTCGGTTCATGAAAATTTTGATGTTTTAGGATTCCCAGAGGATCATGTAGGACGTTCAAAAAGTGATACATATTATCTTAATAAAGATAATTTATTAAGAACTCATACATCAGCTCATGAACATGAATGTTTCCTTACTTGTAAAACTCCAGGTTATTTCATTTGTGGTGATGTTTATAGAAGAGATGAAATTGATCGTACTCATTATCCAGTTTTCCATCAAATGGAAGGTGCAAGAGTTTGGAAAAGGGATGATTTTAAATCTGAAGAAGAATTATTAGCTCAAATTCAAGCAGATATTGATGCAATTCCAAAAACTGATTTAATTGTTGAAGATGTTGGTTATAATCCAATTGAAAATCCAAAACAAGATTTTATGACTGATAAGGAAACAGAACTTGTTTCTCAACATTTAAAACGTACAATTGAAGTTTTAGTTGATGCCGTTTTCAATGAAGCTAAAAAAGCAGCTAAATTAGCTGGTTCAACTGAAGAATATTTAAATGAACCTTTAAAAGTTAGATGGGTTGAAGCTTATTTCCCTTGGACTGCACCATCATGGGAAATTGAAGTTTGGTGGAAAGGTGAATGGTTAGAATGTTGTGGTTGTGGTGATGTTAGAAAATTAGTCCTTGATAATTCTAATTTAGATAATTCAATTGCTTGGGCATTTGGAATTGGACTCGATCGTATTGCCATGTTATTATTTGGTATTCCAGATATTAGATTATTTTGGTCCTTAGATGAAAGATTTATTAAACAATTCAAACAAAATCAAATTAGTATTTTTAAACCATATTCTAAATATCCAGGTACTGTTAGAGATATTTCATTCTGGTTACCAAAGAATGAAGATGGTAAATTTTTAAAACTTCATGAAAATGATTTAATGGAAATTGTTCGTGAAAATGCAGGTGATCTTGTTGAAAGTGTTAAATTAGTTGACGAATTTACACATCCAAAAACAGGTAAACACTCACAAACTTATCGTGTTAATTATCAATCTATGGATCGTAATATTACTAATGAAGAAGTTAACGTTATGAATGATAAAACTCGTGATGAACTTGTGCAAAAATATGGCGTTCAATTACGTTAAATTGTGTTAACCAACACTAGACTAGTCAGAAAAGAAACTTTGACTTTGAAAAAGTAACAAATACTAAAATAAAATAAAAAACCTATCTTGTATATAGAATAAAAGTATACTCTGACGAAGATTATTTACTTGTTAATTTATTTATTATTTCAAACTATAGATAGACATAACATTTTTTACTGTATTTAATGTGAAGAACTTAAAAAAAATAAGTATAGTTACAAATAAAAGAAGTTATGTAGTATGTAAAGAAGCTTCTGAGTTAATAAATTTCATATCACCCCTCCGTTTCCCGAAAGAGTCAAACGGTCCGGTTTTTTTTTTCATTCTCAATAGTTGCGGGCAAAATGTGCAATCTTCATCGCAATCAACTTCTTTAATCATCATTTATGCTGAACATTCAACAACTTCTAGTTGGTCAGCTTTATTTTCAAAGAAACATTAATATTAAAGCAAAGAAGTAAATTATCTCTTTCATACAATAAGTTAATATCAATCTAATTATGGGTGAGTTTGATATCATAATATTATATGGTTCCGAGACTGGTACAGCCCAAGATTATGCATATTCTCTAGCACATCGTTGCCGTTATCTAAGTTTGAGACCAATGGTTTGTAATATGGATGCACTTGATTTAAAACAACTTTTTGAAGTATCTACAATAATATTGATTTGCTCTACAACAGGTCAAGGTGAATTACCAAGAAATTGTAAGAGATTTTTCAAGTTTTTGTTACGTCGGAATTTACCATCAAATTTTTTAGAACATATTAAGTTTTCAACTTGTGGTTTGGGTGACTCCTCTTATGCATTATATAATTTGGCCATTAGAAAATTTCATGCTAGATTAAAACAATTGGGTGCAGTCGAATTGTGTGAAAGGGCAGAATGTGATGAACAATCTCCAGAAGGACAAGAAGCATATTATGATGCATGGGAAAAGTTGGTATTTGAGGCTCTAAAGAAAAGATATTCTAATAAAATATCAGAAATATCAGAAAATATTGTTCTAGATCCAATTCATAAAATTAGAATAGAAAAAGGTATTGAAGAGGAGTCTGAAGCATCCACCATTACTTCAAACTATCGCACGAACTCTGACCACTCATTAAAAACTGTCAAAGTTAGTAATATAAGCCGAATGACAGATCCAGAACATTTCCAAGAGGTTTTAAAAATTGGTCTTACAGATTCCACTAAGTCATTGGTATACTCTGTGGGTGATACCATTTCATTATATCCAGAAAATGATCCAAAAGATGTTCAATCTTTTATAAATTTACAAGGCTGGAATGATATTTGCGATTTACCTTTATCGCTTGATTGTCCAATACATATTATTCCAGAAGGTGGTTGGGCAAAGCACTTAACATTAAGATCTTTACTACAATTTCATTTAGATATAATGGGAGTTCCTCCTCGATCATTTTTCCAAATCGCTTGGCATTTTGCAACTGATGAGCGTGAGATGGAGAAACTGAAAGAATTAGGTAAAATCGAAGAATCTGAACAGTTATATAATTATGCCAATAGATCACATAGATCAATATTAGAAGTTATACAAGAATTCTTCTCATTGAAAATTCCAATTGAACAATTGTTAGAAGTTATTCCTTTAATTAAACCAAGATTGTTTAGTATATGTAATCTTCCAAACAAGGAAACAATAGAATTAACGGTTGCAATTGTTGAATTTAAAACTATAATTCGTCGTACCAGAAAAGGGTTATGTACTAGTTGGATTAAAAGATTAAATATTGGTGATAATATAGTTATTTCTATTAATTCGAATAATCTTAAAATCCCACAATCGGATATGATTTTGGTGGGTCCAGGTACAGGAATTGCACCTGTGAGATCAATAATACAATATAATGATAACTTGATAAGAAATGGTGAAAAAGGTTATAATTATTTATTATTTACCGGTCACAGATACAGAGAAAAAGATTATTTGTTTGGTAATGAGTGGCCTTCGATGAAAGGTCTTAAAGTTATCGATAGCTTTTCACGTGAAGGAGGCGGTTATGTCCAAGACACAATTTGGAAACATAAAGAGGAGGTTGCTGAAATATTAAATAACGGCGGTGGTTTATATTTGTGTGGTAGTTCCGGAAAAATGCCAACCCAGGTGAGAATTACAATACAAGAAATTTTGAAAACGTCTAATAAATGGGATGATGAAAAGGTAAGTGCTGAATTGTTGAAGATGGAAAAAGAAAAAAGATACATACAAGAGACTTGGTAGTGTTTTTTTTTATTTAAACATTTTTATTTTATATAAGCATGTATAAAATCTGTAATAATTATTTTCTAGAAGTTTACGCTGGTTTATTTTGGAATCTATTCTTGATTTTCTGTCTCGGACTTGTTTTTCTCATCTTCAGAATAATCGTCGCCTTCAGTTTGGTATTCATCTGATTGTTGGTCATCAGGTCCAGGGACATCAATAATGAGAACATTTTCTTCCTCTGAATCAAACCCATCTTCTTCACTATCACTCTCCTCATCTTCATCATCAAAATTTCTATTAGGATTACCTAGTTCCCAAATGTCAACTTCATTCTTTAGTTTTTTTCTTTCCTCTCTTTCTTGTCTAATCATTTCAAGGAATTCATTCTCAGCTTTCAAAACACTTTCAGAATCAGTACATTCATTATACATTTCTAATAACTCTTTATTAATTTTTAAGAAATTTGGTCCCCATTCAAAGTTTTGTAACAGTTGTAGAGCCCAATCTTGATGTCCTACAATTGCTAAGCATGCAGCAATAGCTTCAACACAATTCAATTTCATTGGACGGCCATAATTGACAGGATTTGCAGCAACAAAATATGGTAATAAACGTTCATGTTTACCCCCGATCTTACCAAATGGAACTTCTTCTAATCTTGCCCATGAACATTCAACAACAGCAACACCGAATTCTTCAACAATTTCCCTATCGTTTGGACAAACAACTCCTTTACCATTAGGGGTAACCACAATACCTTGAAATTTTTGTCCAATTCTTAAATTTTTAATTAGCCCTAATCTTTCTAACTTTTTACCACTACATCTTTTAGGATCACAATGATCGAAATCCCACATTGCAAGTTTCGTGGGAAATTTAGCTTGTCTCAAAACAGATGAATATTTAGTTTCTTGTCTTCCCTTACCGTGATGAAGACGTTTTGAATGTCCATTAGATGTTTTGTTACTACGTCTTGGTTCATCTTTTTCCTTGTTCTTTCCCTTTGCCATTTTGACTATTACTACTGTTCTTGTGGAGTTTATAAAACACAGAATCTGTAGTTAAAAAGAGGTTACAACATCAATCAACACAATTAAAACATGGTGAAAAAAATTTTATAATATTTTTCTTTTATTTTTTTGCACAGCCCGGGTTTATATCTATTCATTATTAAGGCTATGTAGCTGCACTCAGGCGTCCCACTATAAATCAGAATTTTCATGGCATGTTCTAAGTACTCCATGCAGTTTCGGTTATCTCCTTAATTAAAACAGAAGCTCTTCTGGAGTTTTAATAAAATCAAAGGAGGTTAGTCTGAATACCAAAGATTTGTTCCAGCTAATTTTCCAAATAAAATTTTCATAATGGTTGATTCAAATATGGGTACAGATCATGTTAAGCAAACTGATCTTGTTAATGAATCAAATAATGCTGGAAGTAAAAGAAAAAAAATATGTGCTTGGTTATCCAATCCATTCATGAATTATATTTTCAATCATCAAGATTTCAAAAGATCAGGACCTCTCAAAGAAGTGATTTCAAATATAATTGAAAATCCAGCTGATTTTGCAATTATGGTTCCATCAACAATGTTTTTAACGTTTCATATAGATAAAGAAAGTGGGAAATCATTATCGGAAATGTGTAAAGAACTTGATTTCATTTTATCACATATAATAAGAATAGATGTCACAAAGGATTTGCGAATACGAACTCATAAAGAATTCACGACATTGAATAACAAAACTGTGGTCATTAAAGCAGATACTATTACGTCAATCAAAAACTTTAAATATCCTGTTACTGTTAATATATTAAGGCAAGAGTTGGTCCATGGATTTGCTAATTACATACCTATTGGTACATGTTTTCATGTAATTTATATTACAGGTTGTATGGTAGGGAATTATCAATTTGTAGGAAATCCAAGAAATTTATTGACTTCAAACCAAGCTAATCATTCTGAAATTCAAAATTCAAAGAAAACAATAACTGATTTATCAGATAGTTTAAAATGTAAACCATTTGAGTCGATGATTACTGAATATCCTAAGTTAATGGAACTTGCTAAGAAATTTCGAGATTTATTTTTAGAGTCTAATTTCAAGAAATGTAAAACTATGGATGCCCTTGAAAATTCATTTAATGTGATAATGAAAAGGGGTTCTGCGATGCTAAATGCAATTGATCCAGAAACTTTAAATTATTTATTGAAGACATACTCTTCTGATAAATTGAGAGAATCTGTCTATAATTATTTAGAAATGAACATCTATGATAAATATTGGGCAAAATTTATAAAGCTTTCAATCAATAATGATGATAAAAAAATGGATGTTACATATGAGAAGTTAAAGTGGTTAAGTATTACTGAGATTGGATTACATGATTCCATTGTTGGAAATATTGAAATTTTATCTAAATATATTAAAAAGGTCATTGAGGCAATAACAGAATTTAAAAAGCTTTCATTTGCTAATACATGTGAATTTAAATGTACCATAATTATTAATACGGTTAATATATTATCCTCCGATAGTTTAATTGATGCAGATACCTTCATACTATTGTTAATTTTTGTTATTTGTTTGTCAAAAGTTTCCAATCTCAATAAACATTTACAATATATAAAAAAATATTCATACTCTTTAACAGTATTAGAAAAGGGTGCATTGGGGTATGCACTCTCAAGTTTAGAAATTGCTTTGAAATATTTTCATACTGGAAATCATTTACAAGAACTAATAGCAAAGTCATTACAGAATGAAGTTCTTTGGAGACTACTGGGTGCAGTTTCAAGTGATGCATCAATAAATAGCAATAAATTAGACGATGAAAAAATATTCAAGGAACTTGAGGTTTTATTAACTCCACTGAATAAACCAGGAATTATTATTCCATTAGAAAGTTTTATTAAAAGTCGTACTCTTGAAGGAGAATCTTGTTTAATGTATGCTCTAAAACAAAATAATCATGAGTTGATGAATGTTTTATTACAATTTGAATATATATTTACGTTGGATGATATTTTAGAAGATCAAAACATAAATGGTTCAAATCTTCTTGGTACTGCACTAAATCTTGAACATTCATTTGCTCCAATAATAGCTAAGATTATATTGCATGCTGAACCAACTGAAATATACAAATATGTTAACCACCAAGGAACCAATGATAGAACTGTTGGTCATTTATTGTATAATTCATATCTTTTAATTAATGACTTTGGAATGTATATAGATTGGATGAAAAGAGATATTTTTGGCAATACTCCTTTTATGGTTTATGTTAGATGTTATGATCATCCTGATTATTATAAACTTATGGAAATTGCTATTCCAATGATGAAAAAATGGTATATAAAAGAAAAAAGATTATTTAGCTTCAGAGATCACTTGGATACTAAAGGAAATACTATATTGCATATGATTAGAGATCCAAAAACCTTAGAATTGTTTTTGAAAAGTTTTAAAGGATTGGAATTAAATTATTTAAACGATTCAAATCAAAGTGCAGTTTCATTAGCTGTTAGATATAATCGTATTGATAACGTTGAAATACTTGTGAAAGATCCAAGATTTTGTCTGAGTGTTGTTGATCCGGTTATGTATATGAGTCCATTGGATTATGTTAAATTAGAGCGTTGGGAAGAGGATATTAATAGAAATATTGCCAAAACTCTAGAACTTCAATTTATTTTAACTGAATATGGAGAATACTTAGATATTGCCTGTGTTAGAGCACGTTTTGAACCTGAAACTGGTCTTTGTTGTTACTTTAGAGTTGTGAACAAGCTGGGTAAGAGTGATATCATATTAGTTCCATTTTCATCTGTGATAAAGGCATTTAAATTGATGAAAAAGGAAAATGTTTGTATTCCGTTTGATTTTAATTTCCCAGATCTGTGGTTTCCAAGACATTTATTTGTTACTATGAAAGGAAATATCAGTTATTCCAATAAAATTAAAATAAATGCTTTAATTAACAATATAAACTTATTAATTCAGTCATTATATATGAATGGTACTTTAGAGCATACCAAAACACTACAGAATTATTTGTTAACTCCGCAAGAACCATGTAAGATAGAAGTCCAAAAACTAGATGAAAGAAATGCAATAAAATCGATTTATGGTCAGAACATACTTTATAAAAAGTCTATTCTATCGAATCATTTAAAATTTAAAAGAATGATTATAAAAAACGATGATATCATTGCATTTGATGCATTTTTAGAATATACAGTTTCTGAACTTGGATGTTATGCTGATTTATATGGTAAATTGTATAGAACATTCACTCTCAGTAATGAGGAAGCAAAGGATTTGGACAAATTACGTACTGATATACCTTGGATTGTTGAAGAAAGTTTAAAATTCAGAGAATGTAGAATTGAAGATTCTAGTGACATATTTTTAGACAAAATAAGATTATTGTATGCTAGTGTACATGAGCTTATAAAAATATCTAATGAGATGAGATCAAGCAAATTGAGGAGATGGAAAAAGTTGACTAACGATTTGAAAGGTATTAGGAGTGAACTTGACAGGATTGCCGGAAGTGGTGTTGATGGATCATTGTCGCCATCACCTTACTCTGGGCCAGTGGGTTCCTCTGGATCAGTTAAGATGAGTAGAAAGGAGATTTTGGCGAAAGTATTTAAACAAATTGATATATTAACAGGTATTTCGGATGATGATGATAATGTGGAAAATTTTAGAAAAGATATATTAAAATCAATATTTAAAGGTAAGTATGATGGTGATTTAAATGACAATGATGATAATAGTTTGAGTTTATCCAAAAAGGGGGTTATATCAGATACACTAGAAGAACTTATTGATTTAAATGATACTGGTATTGGGTCTTGGTTTGTTGAAAAACGAAGGGTTACCTATGTCAGAAGATTACTAGAAACATTCCTTAAATTTCGAGTTGAACTTGTTGAACTCGATCTAGAAATGAGGAGGAATTATGAAAATTTAGCTATGATGGTAAGTAAATTCTATCTATTCCGAATTGCAATATTTAAAAACGGATATAAAAATTATGCCAATGGTAAAATTGGTGAACTTAAAAGGGAACTCCAATCGTGGGAATTGGGTTTGCGTGAATATAGAAACAAAAAATAAATTTGATAATCAAAAATGCATATTGTTTATTGTAAAATTTAACTATATAATGCATGTAGCCATTATTTATAATTTATAAATTGGAAAAAGGTGAAATAAAGAAAAGTAACAAAGTTTAGCTTTAAAAATTATTGAAAAAAAATTAAATATATTGCATCATCATCAATTACCATTTGAATTGTTGTTGTTACCTTGGTTACCACCCATGAAGTTTCTTGCCATATTTTGTAACATTGGGTTGTTTGCAATACCATCCAGATTTTCAGAATTTATACCCATTGAGTTTGCCATTTGTCTAACTTGAGGATTTGACATCAAATTATTTAAAGCATTTGGATCTTGCATCATTTGAGATGCAGCTTGCATAATTTGTGGGTTGTTCATTAATCCAGCTAAACCACCAAATGCATTATCACCACCTGCACCACCTGCACCACCAAACATATTGGCAAAAGCAGAAAAATCTGGCAAACCAGAACCTGCTGAACCTGCTGAACCATCAGATCCTACACCTGCGGTTGCAGCAACTGGAGTTGGTAAATCTGAACCATCAGATTCACCATTCATTGCTTTATTTAAGGAATTCATTAAATTATCACCAACTTTCTTTTTAGCAGTTTCATAACCTCTTTTCATTGCATCAGTTGGTGAATCACCTTCTACTTGTAAACCTTTTTCATAAGCTTTTAAAGAACCTTCTGCATCACCAAGAGCATATTTAGCAAGACCTAATCTAGACCATCCTTTTGCATATGTTGGTTCTAATTCAGTAGCTTTTTCAGCATCTTTTAAAGCAGAATCATGATCACGTTTTGAAGAATAAGCAGCTGCTCTATTTGATAAATAAACTGCATTAGTTGGAACTAATTCAATTGCTGCAGTATATTTAGCAATTGCAGTTTCAAAATCTCTTGCTGCCATTGCTTTATTACCTTCTAATTTAAGAGTTTCTGCCTTTTCCTTAGTTTTTTCATCGGATTCATCGATATGAACAGGAACAGATTCTTCTGGAACAGAAGTAGATTCTGTTGTATTAGTTGAAGTTGGGGCATTTGAAGAAGAGTTTAACAAATCAACTAAAGATTTATTACCAAATTTTTGTTTAATTGATTCAGTTTTTGCAGAATCAACGCCGAAAACATCAGTGATACTTTCAACGGCAAATTCAACGGAATCTTTGTTATCTTCTGGGATTTCACCACTTTTCAATGAAGTGTTTAAGAAATCCACAATAAGGGATGCAACGTCTTGTTTGGATGCCATATTTAATTTAGCTTTTGTGAATTAAAAGCTCAAGAGCAAAAAAAAATGACAAAAAACATGAATATATCAAAGTTGAAATGGCAAGAAATTTAAGAAATAAAATTATAGTAAATAGATTTTATCAACAAACGTGTGGCCTTTTCATGCGCAGCGATTTTTTCTGGAAAGATCGATTTTCTATAACATATACAAAATTTATCTTAGTTATTAAACGGAAGGCTAGGTCTATCTTCTAGCTTTCAGGAATCCTTGATATTGATAATATTGAATAGCTGTTTATATTTAGATAGATGATAATTGTTGTAGTAAAGTAGGATGATACATTTGTAATATTATTTCTTGATTTTTTTCTAAATTTCAAAAAATTTCAAATTTAACCCTTTATATTATTTTTATTGGATTATTTTAAATTTCTAAATTCTGATTTTAGAAAATTCAAAATCGATTTTCTTATTTTTTTTACTTTTGATGAGAATTGTGACCAACTTATCACATTTAAATTAACAAATCATTAAAGAAACAATGTTTTCCTTGTCAATTATGATATATTGAAGGGTATAATATCAATATTCAACCTAAAGATCAAAATACACGTTATAAGGCCACCACAAAAGACATGTCGTTAAATAAGAAAATAGTAGATAATTATTTTGTTACCGAAAAAGAAAAGATAGCGGGAAATGAATGAAGTCTCAAGCGCATTTGCTTTATTTGTGGGAGCGTTACAGTTATGATGAAATTTATTTTGATAATGATTTAACGATATACCAAATAACTTTTTATTACTGTTGTTTCAACCTATCTTTGAATAATCTCGTTTGAAATAGATACTCTCTATATATAGATATTCACCTATAATGGAATTTTATTCATCGATTGATTCCAGGCAACTTGATACACAGAAACCAACCATATTTGAAGTTGTATCATGTTCACAATTAGATTCACTTCTTACACCATCCTTAAAATTTTTATTAACACATTACACTCATAGATATCCAAGTTTATTACTAAAGATTTTAAATAATTTTGATGAAATAAATACTCTCTTGAAAGGACTTATAGAATTCACATATTTAAAGACATGGAATGCTACATTTATTGAAAAATTCTATGGTATAAAACGTATATCTTCAATACCATTAATTCCTAAATCTCCATCAATATCATCTACAAACTCAACTAAATATGATGAATTGAAACGTCTTTCTACTTTACAGATAATATTATCTTTAGTGGATACAGTTGGTGTTCCATACATAGCTTCGAAATTACAAAATTACCACGAGAAACTGATACCTCAATATTTATTAAATAATATAAATATCGATATACCACAACATAGAAATGATGATTTAGAAAATCAAAATAATGGAGTTTCATTAACTTTGGTTAATATTTTTTATAAGTTGAAAAAGATTTTAAAAGATTCATTTTTCAAACTATACCCAAGTGTCAAATTGTTGTTAAAATTAATAACTTTATTACTTAATGTGTTGTACTTGTCAAATAAGATCTCATCCGTTTCTATAATTCAATTATTATCAAAAGTTTCATATGCTAGAATAACTAGAGCTGATCACTTGAGAGTAGAATCTCAATTATCTTATAAACCAACCAATGACTCTAATTTAAATGTCCCTCAAACATTATCCTCAATAATGTTTTCAAATCTTCATTCTTTATCACAACCATTACGTAAAATGGCATGGGCTACAACAGATACAATTTTACCCGTTTCAATATTTCTTTTAAAATTTTTAGAATGGTATAATTCAAATAGTAACCTTCAAAATAAAAAAGATGATGAATCAAATAATTTTATAACTCCAATAGTACCTTCGATTATACCAATTGATGCATTTTCTTCAAATGATATAAACGATTCTGTTGCAACAAATGATTCTTTATGTAGAATATGTCATGAACAATTGCATAACCCTGCTATAATTGAAACAGGATATGTATTTTGTTATAAATGTATTTATGAATATCTTCGAGATCAAAATAAAGAAGAAGGTGGTAGATGCCCAGTTACAAAGAGAAAATTATTAGGTTGTTCATGGGGTGAAACTAGAAATGAATGGATTGTTAAAGGCCTAAGAAGAGTCATTATATAGATTGTAAAATAATATAAGATATATAAAGGTAAAATTAAAATTTGTTCGTTTATTAATTTAATCACTTTCTTCATTATCATCTTCACCGTTATCCCATTCAACATATACATCTTGGACAATTTGACGTGAGTTTTTTAATAGCAAAGGATCAAATGGGAAAAATGCAACTAAATCAAGAAATTCTTGAGTTGCACGTAATGAAGATTGAGTACCAACCGTAACATTTGAAAAAGAATTTGAATCTTTAGATAAACTAAAATCATCATTATTAGATTTACCATCATTATTAACTCTACCAACTCTTTCTCTTCTAATTCTTTCAACAACACTCCAAGTATAACATATACCTTCAGTTTGTGCAACTCTTGAAAAAATTAATACAACAGTTTCATTACACCATCGAAGTGGATCATATTTTGAAACTATAACTCTTGTAAAAAATTTATCTAAAGCTGCTACCCATCCAGTACCTTTACTTTGAGATTTGCTTTCTAATTCTAATTTATTATTTGGGAAATCTGGTTCTCGAAGTGAATCTTTTCTGAAACAAATAATATACATTAATGCTTGAACTAAACTATAAAATAAAGAATGTTTGAGAGGATTAAATTCTTTTTTCTTTTGATCATCATTATAACTATTGGAACGAGATGATGCTTTGTTTGAATTTTTTCTACCATTATTTTTATCATCTAATTTATCATTATCATAAATATCATCATCTTCATCATCATCATGTTCTTCCATATATGCTGTACAATAATCAATTAAAAATGTTACAACAGATACTATTTGAGTGTCAGATAAATTTTTAGCACGAGCAACAAAACTTGCAATATACTGAACACCTGTTATTTTTGAATTTGAATTATTAATATTATTTGTTGAATGATTTGAATTTTGTTGCTTTTTATCAGTACTAAATACAATTTCGAAAAGTGAAACTAAAAATGCATCTATTAATTCAGGCTGTTGTTGTGCTGCGTAGAAAATAATATATTGTGTTGCCTTTGTACCATGAGTTGGTAAGATCATTGAACGAAATGTTGATGTTAATGCACTAAATGTTGGTATACCTTGACCTGATTCTAAAGAATCTATTGAAAGATTAGGTTTCAAATATGTTAATAAGTATGATAATAAATTATCTAACTTTAATGATAATTCAGATAGCGATTCTAATTCTATATTATATTCCGCTTCTGAATCTAACATTTCATCATCGAATTCATCATCATTATCATCATTTTCATTCTCTTCTGTGAATGTAACCTTTTTGATTTTATTTGCTGATTTGTCTGATTTGATGTCATTTTCAGTATCTGAATCAACTATTTCTTCTTCTATTGTTTTAACCTTTTTTGAAATTGATGAGTTACTATCACTACTAATTTCTTTTTTGTTTTTGTTATTCATAGATTTATTCTTTAGTGATGTAATATCGTTGTCTATTCCATCATTATCATCATCATCGCTGTCGTTGTTATCATCATCATCATCATCATCATCATCATCGTCATCGTCATCATCATCATCATCATCATCATCATCATCATCATCATCATCATCATCATCATCATCATCGTCATCGTCATCGTCATCGTCGTCATCTTCATCATCTTCTTCAGCAGATTCGGCATCTGAATCATCTAAACCTAAAGCCTCAGTTAAATCGTCATCATCAACTTCATCAATTTGATTTTGTAATTCAACATCTAATTTAATAAAATTTTCAAAAATTAATGACCAAATATAATTAATTAAAACATCATAATATTCTGATAAACGTAATAAATTTCTAACATAATTTAAAATTTCATCTTTTGGAGAATTTTTATTTGGGAAATTTAGTTTTAATAATTTTGGTAATGAAGTTGAAGAAGTTGGAGCTAATGAAATTATTTTTTTTAAAGTTTCATGATGTGAATATAATAGAGTTTCATCAGCTTTTTTAAAATCTAAAATTATTTTTGTTGCAACTTCATTCCACCATTTTGGAATTGTTGAAACTAAAACCACTAAAAAAGTTGCATAATTTTGTGAGAAATTTGATAATTTATTAGAATGATATAACCAATTTACTTTTAAAATTGAATCAATTAAATTTAATGCATTTGTTGAATCTAATCTTGCAATTTCAGATGTTAAATTTGATATTAATAAAATTAAATTTTGGGTATTTATTGATTTTGGATTATTTATTGGTAATGAAATTGTATTTGCTAATGAATCAATTGGTGATTCATCATATTTACTTAATTTTAAATCATTTTTATTATCTAATGCAGATATTGCAGATTTAACCAGTTGTATAATCATTTTAGAGCTAAAATCATTTTCATTTGAGTCTCTGTTAGGTGACACAGATTTTGCTCTTTTATTATTATGTGTAATTTTTGTATTAGAGACGGAATCAAATGATCTTTTTTCTGATATCGTTGCAGTTGCAGTTGCATTTGTTGTTGATGCAGTTGTTGTTGTTGGTGTTGTCGGTAGGATCGTCATCATAGTCGAATATATAATATTACTTTAGTTTAATGTTGATTAATCAAATTGAATAAATAAGTGAATATGTATGTATGTATATGTGTATAATATGTATGCAATGAAAAATTTAACCACTGTGTGACTTTAAAAGTTTTTTATTAGTTTAATTAGAATAGATTAGCTCTTCAGTGTTTTCGATTTCAAGATAAAAATCTGAAATATTTTAAGTACAGTTTAATATAAGTTTTGTGGTTATAAATTTCTGTGAATATATTTTAAATGAAACAGTGTAAAATGGAAAGGTTGTAAGATAATCTGGTATATTCAAATAAAAAATAAAAAATAAAAAATAAAAAATAAAAAATAAAAAATAAAAAAATATTTTACTGTGGCGGTTTGAAAAGATTTAGAGATTTAAAAAAAATAAAAAAAATAAAAAAATAAAAAAATAAAAAAATAAAAAAATAAAAAAATAAAAAAATAAAAAAATAAAAAAATAAAAAAAAAAAATGTGGCAAATTAACTTGTTTAACCATGACACGTGACTACGACACGCGCCACAAATAAATCATAAATTTATCTACCGTTAACTGCATTTCTCCCATACGCCCTTTTTTTTTTCGCATTTGTTGCAGCGTAATTTATTTACAACTACATATATAATTATTATTACTTGGTGATGGATGGTTTACAGACAGTAAGCCGGCTATGTCAAAAAATATAGTTTTCATGCTGAGCTTTTTTAAACTCTTTAATTCTCTCTGATTCGATTTTATATTATATTCTTATACTCATAGTTATTTATAATTATTCATATAATTAGTATACTTTCAAAAATAATCGATTGATTTAATAATGACAGATACAATACAGAATAATCAAATAAACACAAATATTATAGAATCTAAAACAAATTCATTATCAACAATTGCATCTGATCAAAGGAGTGCATTAAATATAATTCGTGAATTTCTTAAATCTAAAACATCATTTGATGTTTTACCAGTTTCTTATCGTTTAATAGTTTTTGATACTTCATTATTAGTTAAACGTGCATTAAATGTTTTATTACAAAATTCAATTGTTTCAGCTCCACTTTGGAATTCTAAAACTTCTAAATTCTCAGGTTTATTAACTGCATCAGATTTTTTAAATATTGTTCATTATGCAAATTCAAATCCTGATCAATCAGTTAATTTATCAGAAACTTTAACATTAGATGATTTATCAAATATTGGTGCAATGTCAGGATCATCTGCATTAGATACTTGTTCAATTCATCCATTTAGATCCCTTTATGATGCATGCTCTCAAATGATTAATTCATCAGCTAGAAGGATACCATTAATTGATAGAGATGAAGAAACAATGAGAGAAATTGTTGTTTCAGTTTTAACTCAATATAGAATTTTAAAATTTGTTAGTATGAATTGTCGTGAAACTAGATTTTTATTACAACCATTACGTGATTTAAATATTGGTACAAAATCAAATATTTGTCATGCAAGATTAAATACTCCAATTGGTGATGTAATAAATTTATTAATTCAACATCATATTAGTTCAGTACCAATTTTAGATGATGATAATAAATTAATTAATGTTTATGAAGCTGTTGATTTATTATCATTAGTTAAAGGTGGTATTTATGTTGATTTATCATTAACAGTTGGTGAAGCACTTTTAAGACGTAGTGATGATTTTGAAGGTGTTTATACATGTACTTTAGATGATTCATTATTTGTACTTTTAGAAACAATAAGGAAAAGTAGACTTCATAGATTATTCGTTTTAGATAATGAAGGTAAATTACTTGGCGTTATGACTTTAGGTGATATACTTAAATATATATTGTTTAGTGAATGATTAATTTCATTTTTTTATAATAATAAATTTATAAAAATAATCATGATAATAATGTTAAATAATACAACAATTTTATAACAACAATTTTTGTTGAAGAAACAATTTTCATCTTGTTTTTGTCACCAGTACACCAGTAACTTAAGTTTTATCAGAATTTCCTAATCGGGTAGTGATAAGCGGCGGGATTAAGAAAACGCATTTCATGCACTTAAATTTTAAATTTTATAGTAAGTAAGCACTGCCGTAAAGTGGAGACACAGTTTTTTCAAGCTTCACAGTGTGGACCTTTCCTTCTAACATGAATTTTAATCTGCATATATATATATATGCCGTTTAAACGGGTTTTTACCTTTATCTCCTTGTATCTTATTCAATTATTGATCTATTTCTCTTTCTTCCCTTACTGAATTTTACACTTTATAATAATATTTGAAATTACTTATTTATTGATACCCTCCTTTTGTTATTCTGTTATAATCGAAAATAATTTGGATCCAAAAAATTAGAGAAAATTTCAGGTCGGAGTAATTAAGAAGCTGACAAATCAATTTTTGTTTTTTTATTAATAATCTTTACTATTGAGTTACTCGATATTTATTTAACAAATTTTCTCTTTCTACATAATGACTTCTAACTCTGACGATATATCATTTATATCACCTAATATGTTATCAACTCAATCACCACCACAAGTTACATTAAGGGGCACAATAGTTGGACTTGGAATAGGAACATTGATTTTATTATCAAATTTTCAATTTGGATTACAAACAGGTTGGGTTTCAATGATGTCATTACCAGCTGCTTTATTAGCTTATTCAATTTTTAAACTTATTGATAAATCATTTATAGTTTTAAATCCACCATTTTCACCACAAGAAAATGTTTATGTTCAAAGTGTTGCAGTTGCAGTTGCAACAGGTCCATTAGCTTATGGATTTATTGGAATTATACCTGCTATTGAAAAATTATTAACACCCGAAGAATCAGGTTTTATAAATGATTTCAAATTATCAATTAAATCAATAATTAATGAAAATTTTGATCCTTTTAAACCTTGGTGGAAATTATTAATTTGGAGTTCAGGTTTAGCATTTTTTGGAGTTTTCTTTGCAATCCCTTTAAGAGAAGAATTTATAATTAGACAAAAATTAAAATTTCCAAGTGGTAGTGCAACTGCAACTTTAATTAGCGTATTTCATAATTTCCCATTAAGAAAAATAGAGGATGAAAAATCAAATAATCCTAATAATGAAAATAACAATGACAACAATAACAACATCAACAACAACAGCACAAATAATATTGACAATGACGCTATTAATAAATTAAATAATGAAATCGATGAAAATATTAATGATGAGTATAATTTAAATGATATTGAAACTTTACAAAATTCATCTATTGATAATCAATTATTATTAAATCAAAATTTAATTAAAGAATCATTCTCACGAGATATAACAATTTTATTATTTACTGCATTATTTTCATCAATATATACATTAATTAGTTATTTCATACCACAAATTAGAACAATTCCAATATTTGGTAATTATTTATCAAATGAATATTTAATTAATTTTACACCATCTCCAGCTTATATTGGTCAAGGTATAATTATGGGATTTGAAACAACTTGTGGTATGATGGTCGGTATGTTTATTGGTTGGTTTATTTTATCACCATTTGTTAAATATAAAGGTTGGGCACCAGGTGAAACTGGTGATTGGAAAAATGGTTCAGAAGGTTGGATTATGTGGATTAGTTTATCAATTATGATTGCAGATTCATTAGTTTCATTATTATTAATGTCATATAAATCAATTAGTTCATTCATTGAATCAAAAAGAAATTCTTCAAATTATAATAATTTATTAATTAATGAATCATCTCATTTATTAGAAAATAATTTACAAGATGAAAATAATTTAAATAATATTAGTGATAATGATTCAGGTTCTTATTTAAGTATTGAACAAAATTCAATTTTTACAACTCCAATGAATTTAATTAATAGTGGTATAACATTATTTAATAAAGAGTTAAAATTAAATACTGATAATGAAGAATCAATTAATCCTTTAACTTCATTAATTGGATTAATTGTTTGTTGTCCTTTATTAATATTTTCAATGAAAATTATATTTAAATCAATTATTCCATCATGGTTATTAATTTTAACAATTCCAATTTCTTTAATACTTTCATTAGTTGGTGTTAAATCCTTAGGTGAAACAGATTTAAATCCTGTTTCAGGTATTGGGAAATTATCACAATTATTAACAGCTTTAGTAATTCCATCAAGTAAACCTGGTGCTGTATTAATTAATTTAATTGTTGGTGCAGTATCTGAAGCAACAGCTCAACAAGCAGGTGATTTAATGCAAGATTTAAAAACTGGTTATTTATTACATGGATCACCACAAGCTCAATTTTTAGCTCAAATATTTGGTAGTATTTGGGGTGTTTTAATCGCAACTCCAATGTATAAATGGTATGATAAAATTTATCAAATTCCAGGTCCATTATTTAAAATTCCAACTGCGTTTATTTGGATTGATTGTGCTAGATTAGTCAATGGTCATCAATTACCTGAAAAAGTTGGTACATTTGTAATAATATTTGGAATTTTATTTTTAATTTTATCTTTAATTCGTGGTTTAGTTAAAGTTAATAGTAAATATTATAAATTTACAAAATTTATACCAAGTGGAGTTGCAGTTGGAATTGGTATTTATAATACACCATCATTCACACTTGCTAGATTTATTGGAGGATTAACAAGTTATTTTTGGATTAAAAAATTAAAATCATCATTAAATGTTGATACATTAAATGATGGTAAAGTTAGTTTGATTATTTTTAGTAGTGGTTTAGTTTTAGGCGAAGGGTTATTTAGTGTTGTTAATATGATATTAGCAACTTTTGGTGTACCTCATTTATAAATCAAAAAAAAAAAACATTTCTTTTTAAATAAATTCTACCTTTTTCATTTTTTTAACAACTTTATAGAGATTTTAATATAATTATATTATGAACCAATATTTTTATATATTTGATGTTATGGTCTATAATAAATAAATAAATATATATATATATATAATATTATTTAGCAAAGGAAGGCAAAAAAAAAAATAAAGATAAGTTTCGAACAAAAATTAGTAGTAAGAAATAAATAGATAAGAATGATAGAAATACAAGTGAAAATAGTATTGATAATATTAGTAATAATACTAATATGAATACTAATAGTAAAATACAAGATAAAGTACAAGACAAAATAAATAAAAATAGAAAAAAAATTAGATAAAAATAAACAAAGATAAAAAAATAAGATAGATAAGATAAATAATATAGATAAGATAAATAAAATAAATAAAATAGAAACATAAAAATATAATCAAATTATTTATTCAAATATTCATTCACATTATAATGATTAAACAAGATTAATAATTAACAATTTTCAAAAAAAAAACAAAAAAAAACATAAAATCTAGGAAGAAAGAGAATAAACCAATAATGAATTAGAAAGTTT
The DNA here is from genome assembly GCA_030570435.1 of Pichia ethanolica. NCBI lineage: Eukaryota > Fungi > Ascomycota > Pichiomycetes > Pichiales > Pichiaceae > Pichia > Pichia ethanolica. The sequence goes on along the minus strand of JAJLVP010000274.1, from coordinate 61,866 downwards.
ATTCATGAACTTCACGTTGTTGTCTCATTTTTTCATTTTCAATTTTACTATTTATTAACATGATAGCATTTTGAATACCATAAACATTACCAATTAAAGTTAATTTTCTATCTAAAGCACCTGGTATTTCATCATTAACTTTAACATAACATCCAGTATTTTGCCTTATATCTTTTAAATTTTTACCACCACGACCAATAACTAAACCTATATGTTTTTGAGGAACAAATAATTCTTGATTAACTTTACCATCAGGTCCTGTAATTGTTTCACCAGTTCTTGTATTTAAAGCAATATTTGGATTATTATTATTATTATTTGGATTACTCATCATATTCATATTATTTGACATACCATTATGCATCATACCATTAAAACCTGAATTTTGATTTAACATTTTCATTGAATTTTGATTATACATATTTGATAACATTTGATTTTGATTAACCATATTCATCATATTTTGTTGATTATTATAATTATTTTGATGAAACTGTCTATTATTATTATTTATATTATTATTTAAATTGTTATTATTATTATTATTATGAATACGGCCTGATAAAGCAGGTAATACAGGTTGATTATAATTAGCAGGATTATAATAAACAGCTTTTTGAATTTGTTGTTTATGTTCAATAACTGTTTGAGCAACATAATAAGTTGCTATATGAATTGCATCTGCTACACCATTAATATTTAAAATTCTATCAGTTGACGCTGGTAAAATTTGATCATTTGCTCTTAAAGCAGCTGCTGAATTTTCTTCAATTTCTCTAAATCTTGAACCTTTCTTACCAATAATATAACCCATTACAGTATGAGGAAATAATAATTTTAAATTATAAGTTTTTGAATCAATATTTGAAGGTTCATCAAAAGGTTCATTATTAATTGTTCTAACGATTAAACCAAAAGCTTTTGCAACATATTCAGCTGGACCTCGTACACTAATTATACGTTCTGGTACACCTTTTAAATTTTCACTTACATTAACACGAGCATTTGATTGATCTTTAATTTTTGAAATTGCTTCACCACCTTTACCAACAATTGAAGCAGTATCTGAAATATTTGCTAACATACGGAAATGAACATAAGTTGGATCATCATTTTGAACTCTATGAGATGAAATTGGACCACCATGTTGTTGTTGATTTGAATCATTATCATTTGAATGAGTTGGTGGTGGAGGTGCTGGTAATCCTGATTCTGGATTATTATTGTTATTATTGTTATCATTATTATTAGTATTATCATTGTTGTTATTTTCAATCGATATATCTGAATCTGCTTTAATATCTTGCATTTTATCATTTGAATCTAATACATCATTTCTTTCATTTGAATTTTCAGTTTTAGTTTCTTCTTCTTCTTCTCCTTCTCCTTCTCCTCCTTCTTCTTCTTCTCCTTCATTTTCATTAGTATTTTCATTTTCATCATCACCATTATTTAATGAAACTGAAGTTTTCTTATTATCATCTTCAATATCTTTTTGTTCAACAGCTTCTGCATCTAATGCAACCCTTTTAATATAATGAGTTGATTCTTTAGATTCTTCAGATTCTTCGTTTTTCCTTTTCAACATTTCAATTGATTATATATAAATAGGTATAGATAATATATAATTGAGTTTATATAGAATATGATCTAACACGTAAATGAAATATAATTAAATATATAATTAAATATATAATAATAAATACCTCAATATGTAAATAAATAATAAACTGTGGTAAATAAAATAATTATTATGTTAAATGAGCGCAAATTGGGAATGTTATGATAATAATAATACAAATTAATTATACATAATAATTATTTTGTGAAAAGAGAGGAAACCGAGTGAAAAACGGGATTTCAGTGTTTTTTGTGTGTTTTTTGTGTGTTTTTTGTTTTTTGTGTATGGTTTTCTTGTGTTTTTCTTGTGTTTATGTACTACAACGTGTTTGACGCACCACGACACAACCGCTGTTGTGCGGGAATGGTTGTTTTTTTTTTTTTCATTTTTTTCGTTTTTTCGTTTTTTCGTTTTTTCGTTTTTGCTCACTCGCACACTCGCACAATTGTTTGTTCTACTTAAAAATTTTTTGGCTTCCCATTTTTTTTACTCAGCAACAACACACTTTGGTTTTTTTGGTTTTTTCGTGAAGGGGGGGGGATATCGATATTTTAAATTAAACCAAAATCAATAATATGGAGGGCAAATCTACTAATCAATCTGATAATATATACAATGAATTGGTTAATAACAGTAATAATAATATAGAGAATATAAACAATATAAATAATACATCTACTTCTATTGATAATCAAGATGATGATGATGATGATGATGATGATTATGATGAAGAAAACGATGAAGATTATGTATTAGACAATAACAATAGTAAAAATATTGTAAACAACAACAATAATAATAATAATAACAATAATAACATTAGTAATAATGATGAACAAAATAGTGATGATGAATTTATAGATGATGAAGATAAAAAGGAAATACAAAAATATTCTTCAATAGAATCAAGTGAAGGTGGTTTAATTAAAACTAGAAGGCAGAGATTAAAAGAAGAAGAAGAATTAAAAAATAAAAAACGAAATCATGTACATCATCATAATAATAATAATAATAATAATAATACATCTTCAAAAGTTGATATAGATTCAATTTGGGCCGAGTTAAAAGGCTCAGCTAAATCTTCAAATTCTTCTTCAAATAGTTCAAATACTGAAATTATTAATTGTAATGATAATAAAACTAAAGCTAATGATAATTCTAATCCTAATTCTAATGGTACTTCCTCTTCTATTAATAACGAAAAGATAAAAATAGTAAGAACTTATGAATTTGCTGGTAATACAACAACTGAAATTAAATGGGTTGATCCAAATTCAGAAGAAGCAAAAGCTCATTTAAATTCAACTGTCATTAAACCTATTCAATCTTCATCATCACCTTCTTCTTCTTCTTCTTCTCCAAAAAATAAAAATTTAAGAAGGAAAAGGAAAAGGGCAAGTTTATTAGATGCTGTAATTTCAAATTCTTCGAAAACGAAATTATCAACTTTAGAAAAATCTCGTTTAGATTGGGCAACTTATGTTGATAAAAATAAAATTAGTGATGAATTAAAATATAAAAATAAAGGTGGTTATTTAGAAAAGCAAGAATTTTTAAATAGAGTTGATTCTCGTAGGGATAACCTATTTACGGAAGCAAAATCTAAATATTCAAAACAACAAAATTAAATTATTTATTTTAATTTTTATATATATATATATTGTATATATTAAACAAACTTTGTACATTATTAAATCATTTATAAATATATTTATATTTATATTTATATTTATATTTATATTTATATTTATATTTATATTATAACTTAATCTTTTTTAATTGATGATCTCTTAGAATTTAACCAGTTAATAAAATCTGTAAATAAACTTGGGGTACATTTATTACTACTATTAACAGCCCATTTAATCATATGCTCTTGATAAATTTTGCTAATTTCTTTAATATTTTCTTCATATTTATCTTCTTCAAACTCACAAATAGATCTAATAATATAAATTGAAACTTGACTACATGCTTGATTTAACGCATTAAATTTAGATTTTGATGCACGATTTAAAACTTGATTTAAAATTTTAATCGATTCATCCTTTATTTTATTTGATTTAATTTCAAATGGAAATTTACAAATCTTTTTAATTAATTTATGGACTTTTTCACCAACTTGTAAATCAATTGTTAATTCCATTAAATCTAATCCAGTAGTTACAATTGATAAATTGTTATAATTCTTTGGTTGATTATTAACATATAATTCAAGTAAATCTAAAACCCTTAATTTACAAAGTACCATTAATTTTCTAGCTTCTTTAGCTTCAAGTTTACGTTCATTACCATTCTTTGATGATGAACGAATTGATTCAATTGCATTTTTACGTTGTTGGAAAATCGCAGAAAGTTGAGAATCAAGAGCCATCATTTGTTCATCTGACATTGAATCATCTGATTCATTATCGTCATCATCTTCATCATCATCATCATCATCATCATCATCATCATCGTCGTCGTCATCATCTTTACCATTCTTATTACTTTCTTCCTTTTCATCAGAGTCTTCAGGAATATTAAGGGCTTTTGCAAGGGCTGACGTTGTAGATTTTTCAACATCTTCAATTTTATCATCAACATCTTCCTCACTATCAACATCTTCCTCCTCATCCTCCTCATCCTCCTCATCCTCCTCATCCTCGTCTTCATCTTCGTCTTCATCTTCGTCTTCATCTTCGTCTTCATCTTCGTCTTTATCTTTTTCATCATCTTCATCTTCTTCAAAACCTTCAACTTCTCCCTTAAATAATTTCTCCATTCCAATTTTATTTTCCTTTGTCATTAAAACATCAAATAATCTATTTAATTGATTTTCCTCAATTTCTTCCAACAAACTTTCCCATATATTGGTTCCAATTCTTTTCTTTAATCCAGATTGTTGTGTTAAATAACTTAACATCAAATCAATTAATGTATCTAATATATTATCCTCATTTTCAACTTCATTGGAATTATTTACATCATTATAAACATTAATTAAATCACTTAAAATACTAAATGATTCAGAATCTCCTCCATATAATTCTAATAATGCAATACTAAATAACATAACTAAACATTTATTAAATCTTAACTGACGTTGACTATTTTCACTATTATCTTTACTTTCTTGTTTAATTAATTTACTTAAATTATTCCAAATTTCTAATGAGTTTTCTTTAATTTCATTAATTTCTTCATTATTTTCATCAATTTTAACACTTAATAATGATTCATTCTCTAATTTAAATAAAATATCAACAATTAGTCCAGACCAATCAATTTGTCCTTTTGAACATTCCATTAAATCTGATAATATAGAATTTAATCTATCTTTAGCAGTTTTAATTATAATTTCATTTTGTTTATTATCTTCATCTTTTGAATTTGAATCAACATAAATCAATTTAGAAATATATTCAAGTATATTTTTACAAGATGCCACGATTTCTAAAATTAAATTATTTTCATTATTATCACTACCATTATCATTAATTACAACTTTAATTAATTTTTTGTTACCACGTACAAGATTTAATAATGAATCTAAGATAAAACTTTTAATATCATAATTATTTTTAAATTTTTCATTTTTATTATTACCTTCAAATAATTCTTCTTCACATTGTGTTAATAACCAATTCGAAATATCAATCCAATTTGTAACATCATTTTCAATTTTATCACTATCAATTAAAATATTTGAAATTGAATCTCTAACTGTTTTTGTTTTTGTTAGTTTATCAAATAAAACACATTGTCTTTCTAATGCTCTAATTAAATATAATCTATTATCTAATTCAAAATGTTCCTTTGAAGTTTCAACTGCATTATTTAATACTTTAATTGAAAGATTATGTAAAATTCTATCTTTTTTAGAAACATGATTAATTATACAACGTGTAATATTATCTTCAAATAATATTAGAAAATAACTTGGTTTAAAAGTTGGTAATTTAAAACAAAGATTTAAAATTTGTAAACCCGTAAATTTACGTTCATTTGATGATGATGATGAGAAAAATGTTGAATCAAAAGTTGGCCAAAATGTTGAAAGTGAAATTTTGTTTGATTCAATTTTATTTGATTCTAATTTGGATTTTTTATTTGATTTTCTTTTCTTTAATGATGGTTCTTTTAATAACAATGAATCATTATCAAGTTTTAATTGATTTTCAAATAATTCAGTTAATAAAGGAATCCAAACATTGTGTAATTGAGGATTCCATGAACCTTTCTGATTATGACTATTTGGGTTCTTATTATTTTTATTTTTATTGTCTTTCTTTCTATTAGTATTATTTTCTTCACCATCTTTATCACCACCATCATCATCATCATCATCTTCATTATTATTATTTTCAGACAATATTAATTTATCATGAAATGCAGCTTTTAAAAGTGGTAAATTACCCTTTGTTAATGGATCATTATTCTTCCAAGTTTGGGCTTGTTTTAAATTTGCTAATTCAGATAATGAATTTCTAAATTCTTCAGGTATATTTAAATAAAATAATAACCCATCTAATGAAATCAATAAATCATTATCTGATAATTTTGTTAATATGTGAGGTATAATTTTTTCATCAGTTAATAAATTTAATTGATGAATTAGTTTAATTATTGTAACGAATGAAAGTTCACGAATCCATGATTTTAATAATGCAATTTCAAATAATTCATCAATAATTTTAATAATTAATTCAATATTATTATATTTTAAATCTTCAATTAAATGTTGTGAATTAATTAATGATTGAATACCAAAAATTTTACCAAATAGATAAGCACGTAAATTTTTACCCTTTTGTTTTGGACCTGCTTGTTTATTTAAATTTGATTCTAAATCATTTAAGAAATTTTCAGTTGAATATTTTAAATTTAATTTATTGTCTGAATTAAATAAGATTGAAAGTAATTCAGTCAAGCACATAGAAAAACCTATTCGAGCAGAATCATGACTTGATGCTAAACCTGAAATTAATCTTTTCAATGCATAATTAAAATCAGTTTCATTATTTGAAGCCGATAATTCTTGAATTAAAGCAGATGCAGCTTGAATTCTTTCCTTTGGAAGGTTAGATGCCAATCTATAATAATGATCTTTACTAACTGCCATGATGGAATCTTGGTGATAATCCAATAGTTATTGATACAAATTCATTGATTGAAAAGCAAAGAAATAAAATCCAAAGAAATTTTTATTTTTGGAAAATTATTGCAAAAGAGAAAAAAAACATGTTACGCACAGCCGTTTTTTTTAAAAAAATATTAGAATTTGTAGCAAGTTTACCTTTATATATAATTAATATTTTAATATCATGCACAAATAAGTAAATTACTTCATAGTTTATATCTTTATACTCACTCTAGGCAAATAAGTGTTTTAAATGATGGATAAAAAAATATTTTTGAAAAGAATATTACCAAAGAATGAATAGTTTTCACCCATTCTCTCTAAAAATTATTATTTGAAGAATGACTTTTTTTTTGGAAACCCCTATTACATCTCATAAATCAATCACTTTTTTTCATTATCTGTTTGAAATATAAAAGCCTATCAAATAATTCATTAGATACAAACGAAGGAATTGGAAACATTTCTTGAAGTGAACTAAAAACAATTTAAACAAAAAATGTTTACATTCAACACCACTACACCAGAGGGCAAATTATTTTTTTCAAAGACGACCGACGCTGGTTATGCAGCCCGGAGACTAATACAAGCCAATAAGAGAAAAGCTGCAGAGTGCGATGAGCGCCAAAAAATGAAAAGAAAGAGTGGCAAAAATGTTATTGTGAGTGAGTGGAAAAAAAAAATGTGTAGAGAGAATATTAGGAGGACTTTGTTGATATTAATGTTAAAACTGTCTTTACTTGGTTGGTTTATGTCTTTGTCTTGCATTGCTGTTCCTTTTCATTATAACAACATTATCAAATAGAACAAAATGGCTGCTTGGAAAAAGGCTGGTATCTCGTATGTATATCGATATGTTTTCACTATTTCATCTGGAGAGAAGGATGCCACTTAACACATGGATTGTGATATTAAAATTAAAATTGGTGAATTAATACTAACATTTAACTTTTGTTTTTAACGCATATTATAATATGTGGAATTGAATATGGTGGGTGTATTTATGTAATACACTATATTGAATTTGGAGGTCAATACTATGTAATATTATTAATCAAGTTTGAGAAATGCAAAAAATGAAAAATAATTTACACTGGAAATTTAAATTAATTAATAATATGTTTAGCAATACCTAATATTTAATTTTAAAGACTCACAATATCTTTATTTCTTTGACTTATCAATATTAATTACTGAATTTAACCCACCATATATTTTCTGATTTGAAACAGAATTAACAAATATTTCGCAATTTCAGCAAAAACTCTTACTAAGGCTTTAAAGCCAGAATTACAAGCTAAAGCTTCCAGAAGATTTATAACTGAAGTTAAAGTTCATCAAATCAAGAATGGTGAAACTGTTAAGGTTGTTGATTTAACCACTGGTAAAGATGTTGCTTTCTAAGCATGTTTTTTCATTTGATCAACTCATAACTTTATTTATTAAACTTTATTTATTTATTATTTAGATGATCTTATGTAACGTATTCATAAATGCAAATGATTGTTAAGATTTATATTCTTGTAATTGCTATACTTAACTCGTAATTAAATCGTATACGAACGGATTATACTCCGATCCGGCTCCTCCAATACTAAACGCGCTTACTATTATTATTTTTTATTACTGTTATATTGTTTATTGCTACAATTAACATCATCTACTTAATTCTACGTACATTATGAAAACGACCGACTGACTGACTCGATTGACAGTCTTACAATTATCATCTTTTGTCTTGGTATTTCTTTTGATTATTCTTTTTAATTTATTACTTTATCAAGTCAAACTTCAAAAATACATTCACAGTTTTAAGATTAAGAAGTTGAATCATTGTATTATATTATAAATGGTACATACTTCTGATCTGGCTCGATTTTTAACTAGAGGAAATATATTTTCCTCGTATAATAATGTTACTAAATCTTATTCAACATTTTATAATATTCAAAATCCAATAAATTCAAATAACAACCAAAAAAAATTATTTTCTAAATATAATATTCTATTTCAAAATAATAAAAGTAATAAAACAAATTATCTTAATGATTATAGTTATAATTTTTCTTCAACTTTCTGTCAAAATAAACAAATTTATTCAGCAAATCATCTTGTAACAGGTCATTTACTTCAGCGTCAATTTTCGACCTTTTCCAAAATACTTATAGAAGAAAAGCAAACTAAAAATGATTCAATAAATAAAATAAATCCACTTGTTCATGAATACAATCAAGAAAGTTCGAATAAAAATAATGATAAAAATAATGATAAAAATAATGATAATGAAAGGGATAACAAAGATGAACATAGTGATAAAATAAAGGAAATACCCACAAAAAAATCGTGGAAAGAACGATGGTTAGATATATCACACGATGACTCTAATACTGCAACTTTTAAAGAAGTTTGGAGATTAATAAAATTAGGTCGTAAAGATTTACCATTATTTACACTGGCAATGATATTATTAACATTATCAGCTGCAATTATTATGGCATTACCAAAGGTTACAGGTTTAATTTTAGATGCCACAAAAAATTTTACAAATTTAGATGATATTGAAATTTATGGATATTCATTAGATAGTTTTCTTTATATAATGGGTGCATTATTATTTATTTCAACAGCAGCAACTTTTAGTAGAATTATTTTAATGAGAATAATTGGTGAAAATTTAGTTTCAAGATTACGTTCAACATTTATGAAAAATATTTATATGCAAGATATGGCATTTTATGATAATAATAAAGTAGGTGATTTAATTTCAAGATTAAGTTCAGATGCATATGTTGTATCTAAATCAATTACACAAAATGCATCTGATGGTATTAAACATTCTTTAATTTTATCATCATCTTTAACAATGATGTTTATACTTTCAACAAAACTTTCATTAATTATGTTAGCATTTGCACCTCCATTACTGTTCTTTTCATATTTATATGGTTTAAAAATTAGATCATTATCAAGACAATTACAACAAGCTACAGGTACATTAACTAAAGTTAGTGAACAACAATTAAATTCTATTAGAACAATTCAATCATTTACAGCAGAAGTTAAAGAATTACATCATTATAATTCAAAAATTAGAAATGTTTGGAAAATTTCATTTAAAGATGCAGTTACAAATGCAACATTTTTTGGATCAACTGGTATATTAGGTAATTTAACATTTTTATTAACACTTGGATTAGGTACAAGATTTGTTTTAAATGGATCAATGACAGTTGGTGATTTAACAGCTTATTTAATTTATACAGAATATTGTGGTAGTGCAACATTTGGTATTTCAAATTTTTATACTGAATTATTTAAAGGTGCAGGTGCAGCAAGTAGATTATTTGAAATGTTAGATATTAAACCAAGTATTGATCCAATTCATGGTCATAGATTAGTAAGTAAAGCAAATTGTTCAAAACATCCAGTTGAAGGTAAAGAATTAATTTGTAAAGGTCATATTAGATTTGAAAATGTTTCATTTACATATCCGACAAGACCTGATAATCCAATTTTTAAAAAATTATCATTTAATATACCTGAAGGTTCAAATGTTTGTATTGTTGGACCATCAGGTAGAGGTAAATCAACTATTGCATCATTATTATTAAGATTTTATAAACCAACATCAGGTAAAATTTTAATTGATGAACATGATATATCTGAATTTTCTGTTCATTCTGTACGTCAAACATTTGGATTTGTTCAACAAGAACCTGTTTTAATCGAAGGTACAATTGATGAAAATATTAGATATGGTTTACCAAATAATATAGCTAGAAGAACAACTCAAGCTGATGTTGAATGGGCAGCTCAAAAGGCAAATTGTGATTTTATTTATGCATTACCTGATGGATTTAATACAAATATTGGACCAAGAGGTTCATTATTATCTGGTGGTCAAAGGCAAAAAGTTGCATTAGCTAGATGTTTAATTAAAGAACCTCCAATTTTAATTTTAGATGAAGCAACTAGTGCACTTGATGGTAAAAGTGAAGCTGCAATTAATGAAACATTAGATAGATTAATGAAAATTGGTAATATGACAACAATCAGTATTGCACATAGATTAAGTACAATTGAAAGATGTGAAGATATTTTAGTTTTAGGATATGATGGTACAATTGTTGAGCAAGGTAAATTTAGAGATTTATGGGCTGATAAAAATAGTAGATTATGGAAATTACTGAATACTACACCAAGTGATAAACATAAAGATGAGAAAACTGAAAAGGATAAAGAGGCTAAGGATAAATATAAATCTGTTGAAGATAAAAAAGACAGTGATAATATTGAAGTTGTTAAAAATGCTACAGATATGAAAGATATTAAAGATATCAAGCCTTCTATAAGTGTTAAAGCTAAAGCAGAACCTATTACTGTTTCAAATAATGCATAAGTAATATAATATAGTATAATATAATATATAAAATCAACTAACTAATTAACATTAAATGTTTATACAGAATGTGATGTATTGCAAAAGAGAAACACAACAAATTTCCCTTTTCGGATCTGTCAAAACCTTCTATTTTTCCAGAATTTGGCAACAAAATGTGCTTGTTGCACTCACTGCACTCACTGCACTCACTGCACTCACTGCACTCATTGCACAGTTTACACCTCGCCCGCTGCTGTTTGCCTCACTCACTTTGTGTCTTATCGTTTCCCGGCGTTTCCTCACGTAGTTTTTTGTGTAACGTTATATTTAGTTAAGTCATATTGTATTGTACTGTGGAGTTTTAGTCTTTTTGCAAGTTTTTAACCTCTTTTACTCTTTTCTTCTTTTCTAAACTTATTCTTTTATTCTTTTATTCTTTTACACCTTCATTCAAATCTTTCATCTGTTTGGTTCTGTTAACACTTCAAACATTTATTTCAAGTTCCTTTTATTTCTGTTGAAGATTTGCTACTATTATTGTTTCTTTTTTATTTTTATTTTTACTTTTACTTACAAATAAACAATTTTTTTTGCCTTTTTAATACACTGATAACATTCAAAAGCTTTTTTAATTACTTTTGTTGTTATACACTCTAACAATACATACACATAGATACATATTCATAAATTTAACTTAACAGGATAGTCATATTAATATATAATACATATATAAAGGAGATATATATATTATAGTTATTTTTAACAAAATAGACATACAGCAAAAAAAATAAATAAATAAAGGATTATACTACTACTACTAATAATAATAATAAGAAGAAGAATACAATAGATTACAATATAATAAATTTAAAATTTTAAACATGTCTGCAGCAGTTCTTCTAGGTAAAGAGCTAAAAGAGCTCTCAAAAAATCCAACTTATCATATTACATTAGATCATGATAGTATTTTTGATTGGACTCTGGGTATTTATATAGTTAATCCAGAATCTGCTTGGCATCATGCTTATTTACAGGCAAAAATGCATTTCCCTTCAAATTATCCATTTTCACCACCTTCATTTAAATTTACTCCAACTATTTTTCATCCAAATGTTTATGCAGATGGTAGAGTTTGTATTTCAATTTTACATGAAGCAAATAATGTTTATCAAGATGAACCATCAAATGAAACTTGGTCACCAGCTCAATGTGTTGAAAGTATAATAATGAGTATTATTTCAATTTTAGATGATCCAAATATTATGTCTCCTGCAAATATTGATGCAAGTAATTTATGGAGAGATAATAAAGAAGCTTATTTTGAAAAAGTTAAAAAATTTGCTGAACGAACGCATATTTATATTCCTGATGATTTCGATATTCCAAATGATAAAGTAGTTGTTGGAACTACTTCACAAGGAGTTGAAGAAGAAGATGATTGGTATTTTGAAGATGATAGTGAAGAAGATGAAGAAGAGGATGAAGAAGAAGATGAAGATCAAATGTCTTATGAAGAAGATGAAGCTGAAATGAGTGAAGATTATGAAGAAGAAGAAGAAAAATAAATATTAAATTCCAAAATTAAGGATATTTAGTTCATTTATCTATTTATTCTTACTTACTATACGCTAATAACTAATATAATTCAACGGCCACAATAAATAATGGTTAGTCACATTACTACGACATATGCTAATACTACTACCAATAATAGTAATAATAATTATAATAATTATAATAATAATCATAATAATCATAATAATCATAATAATCATAATCATATAATATTTGAAGAAAAAATAAGTTTATCTATCTGTAATCGGTTATATATTTTATAAATTTTTTTCTATTTGTTTCTTTTATTTTTTTATTCTTTTACTCTTTTCTTGGCTACTTTTGCATTTTAATAGATCATTTTATAAAAAAATAATCTTCGATATGATAATAAAGTTCTGATATAATATTATATTAACAGCTTAGGGATAAGCGTGTAATTATTTTTTTTCATCTTAACTACGATGATAACTAATCTACTAACAAATTGCTTACACAAACAGAAATGTTTTAGCAGAGGAAAAATAGCATTGAGAAAGTCTAGAGATTTGACATCCTGAAGATTAACATACAAAATATCACATTATAAAGAGTTTCTCGTCTTACAACTTGTCTACTCAGTGAGTTGCTGAATTTTCCTCTCCTATATTTTTTTTGTTTTCAGCCGTGTACAAATTTTTTCATGTTCTTTTATTGTCATTTCGATTTTCATATATTACGACAACAAATACTATTATATATTCTACTTTAGTCATTTTAATACCGCTGATTTTGCCTTTTAGTTTTACAATAATCTTATTTCATAAATCAATTTAGATGGCTAAAAAGGACAAAAAGAATAACGAAGCTAAAAAAGCTGCAAAAGCTGCAAAAGCTGAAAAGAAAGCAGCTAAAGGTCAATCAAAATTAAAGAAACAATCTAAAAAAGCAGGTGATGATATTGAAGATGAAGTTGATATTGATACTTTATTACAACAATTAGCTGAAGAACAAGCACAATTCGAAGCTGTTCATGTTTCAACAATTGAAAAACCTATTAAACGTACAAATGCAACTTTAGTTGCAGCTCCTATGGCTCAACGTAGAGAATTATTTTTATTCGGTGGTGAAACTGCTAATAGTCAAGGTATTGTTCATTTTTATAATGATTTAAATGTTTATTCCCCAGATAACGATATTTGGAGACGTTATGTTAGTAAAAATTCACCATTAGCTAGATCTTCACATTCAATGTGTTTCCATCCATCTGGTATTATGGTTTTACATGGTGGTGAATTTTCATCTCCAAAGCAAAGTACATTCCATCATTATTCAGATACTTGGATTCTTGATGTTGAATCAAAAGAATGGTCAAAAGTTGAAGATAAAAGAGGTCCTTCAGGTCGTAGTGGTTCACGTATGACAGTTTGGAAAAATTATATTATTTTGTCAGGTGGTTTCAAAGATTTAGGTACTCATACAACTTATTTAAATGATGTTTGGTTATTCGATATCATGAATTATAAATGGAAACAAGTTGAATTTCCTCCAACAATGAGTATGCCAGATGCAAGAAGTGGTCATTCATTTATTTGTTATAATGATGAATGTTTCCTTTATGGTGGTTATACAAAAGTTAAAGCTGGTAAAGGTTTACAAAAAGGTAAAGTTTTAACTGATCTTTGGACAATGAAAATGAAAAGTGATATAAAACAGTTAAGATGGGAAAGAAAGAGGAAACAAGGTTGGCAACCAACACCAAGAGTTGGTTGTAGTATGCAATTACATAAAGGTAGAGGTTTCTTATTTGGTGGTGTTTATGATTTAGATGAAACTGAAGAAACTTTAAATTCTGAATTTTATAATACTTTATTAAGTTATAATTGTGAAACTAATAGATGGTTTAATTTAAAATTAAAAGCAAGAAAGAAAAGAGAAGTTTTTAAAAAAGAAAAAATTAATAGAGATAAAGAATTAGAAGATATTTTAAATGAAATTTTAAAAAATGCAAACCTTAATGATGAGGATGATGAAATTGAAGAAGAAATTGTTGCTGTTGATCAATTAAAATTAAATGATGATTCTGAAAATGAAAAAGAAGAAGAAAAAATTAAAGAGTATCCAGTAAGAAGTCAATTTCCACATGAAAGATTTAATAGTTTAACTTGCATTATGGATGATATCTTATACATTTATGGTGGTATTTGGGAAAATGGTGAAACTGAATGTAATTTAGATTCTTTTTACGCCATTGATATTTCTAAACTGGATGGTGTTACTGTTTTTTGGGAAGATTTATCAGAAATTTACAATGCTACTGCAGATTCTGAAGATGAAGATGAAGAAGATGAAGATGACAATGACGATGATGAGGATGATGGTGTCGAAAATATCGATCGTGAACTAATAGCTGAAGAGGAAGAAGAAGAGGAAGAGGAAGATCTTGCAGACGATGTTGAAGTTGCTATCCCTGATGAAAGACCATGGTTACCACATCCAAAACCTTTTGAAACATTACGTAATTTCTATATTAGAACATGTGCAGAATTTTTAAAATGGGTTATTGATCAAAATAGGGACACTAGAGGTAAGGGTTTGAAAACAAAAGCTTTTGAATTAGCAGAAACACGTTGGTGGGAAAGAAGAGAAGCTGTCCAACTCGAAGAAGAGGAAATGGAAGAAAGTGGTGTTGATAACGTTGTTGAAAAAGATTTTTCAAAGGTATCAAAGAGAAGATAATAATTAAATAACCATTTTTATCTAAATACTTTAAATTATATAAAATAGATACATTTTAATACTTATAGAATTAGAGACTAACGTACAAATATTTTTAAGCAAAATGTATACCAACTTGATGGAATGCGTATAAAAGTTTTAAGAAGTCTGTTTGATCTAACTTAGCAGATCTTTTATCACCGAATCCAGTTTCTTCCATAACTTTGTTAACTTTTTCTTTAACTATTTCACCATAATCTGCGTTATCGTCGTATAACATTTCACCTTTTTGTTCACCTAAAAATTGTAAATAAGTTTTATAATTTTTTTCTAAAATTTCCAAGATTTTGTTATTTCTAAAAATTGCATTTAATGTCTTGTTTTTTCTGTTAAAACAAAAACGTAATAGTCCATCCCATTCATTATAATCAATATTTGGTTTAGGAAATTTTGGTTCGATTTTGACAACACTTGATTCAACTTTTGGTGGTGGTCTAAAATTGTTTTTCCCCACTTTCATAACATGTTTAACATTAGACCACATTTGGGCATTAGCACTCAATCTATTATATAATGATTCACCTGGTCTAGCTGTTAAATTCAACGCAAACTCTCGTTGAAACATCAAAACTGCAATTCTTGGAGGTCTTGGCATTTCTAATAATCTAAAAACGATACCTGATGAAATTTGATAAGGTGTATTTGAAATACAAACATCAAAATATGGTAAATCTTTTAATTTCATAAAATCACCCATAATAATTTCTAATTTTTTCTCTAATGGAGTACCTTGAACACGCTTTGTTAATTCTGCGGCCATTTTTGGATCAACTTCGACAGCATAAACTTTTCTAGCTTGTTCAAGTATACGAACAGTTAAGTTACCAGTACCTGGACCAATTTCCAAAACAACATCTGATGGCCTTACCTCTGCTTTATCAACAATACCTTGAGCAATAAGTGGATTCTTTAAAATATGTTGACCAAGATCAGTGTTAAATTTGAAAACTTTATTAATTTGTGATGTTCCTGTAGGATCAGGCTTGTTTTTATGAAACGTTTTTTTATCTGCTCTCGGCATGTTCAGTTAGATTATCTTGTTTAACAGAAAACACAGAATATATTCTACTTGCAATTGATAAAATACTTTCAATCAAGAAAACATGTCTGAAAAAAAGAAAAAAAATAAGAAAAAAAAAAATAAAAAAAAAATATTTTTTTTACATTAAAATGAAAATGGAAATCCAGGCTGTGCAAATATACAATATCAAAACTTCAGGATTTTTATTGCATTAACTAAATTGGAGTTAAATACACCTGATAATTATGTCATGTTTTCCTTGTTTATCTTTGCTGTTTATCTTTCAGTAACTCAACTATCACCTACATTAATATCCAAAATGGCAACCCCAAATATACAAAACCAACCACCAAACGGAGCTGGCTCAAAGAAAACAGGAGGTAATGTAGAACAAACATCATATAAATCAAGATCAGCAAATCTTTCACCTGAACAACTTAAGAAGATTAAAGGTTTCCAACTTATGGTTGCTGGTGCTATATTCCTTATAGTTCCTTCTTTAGAACTTTACCGTCGTTTATATGCTGGTGGAGAAAGACGTATACAACAAGGTGAATTTAATCCATCGGATGGTACACTTAAAGAATGGGATGAAGAAGAGAAAGTAAGAAATTTCCAAGATTCATGGCTAACTAAACTTTTCGGTGAAAAATGATTAGTGTTATATATAAATAAATATATTTCTTTTTTCTTGTTTATATTCTTTAATATATTTATTTACAAATAATTTGTTTATTTCATGATAATCTTGAATTTTACATATTAGTTAATATACAATTATATATAGTAGTTTTTCATATTGATCAAACTGAACTAATCCTGGACTTACCCATATGTCTAGCACCTAACGATGTTACACCCCTGACCTTTAAATTAACCAATTCATTTGGAAAAGAATCATTACTTCTCCCTAACGGCCTTGGCCTTTGAAATGATTTTATATCTCTTTGAGACATCGCTGTGGCTGGTCTTATTTTGGATTTTGATGCTAAAACAGGAGAATTAGTTCCAAGTTTTATAGATATACTTGATGCCATATTCTCTAATCTTGATTCTGCTCGACTGAAAGTAGGAGTCGATTTCTTTTCTAATATATTTGAACGATCTATTTGTAATCTACTGACTGATCTTAACATATCAAGTCTTGATTCCGGTCGTTTTGGAAGTGGAATTCGAGATGCTTTAACTGGAGGAGATACACTATTTAACAATAATGAAGTTGGGATGCCAGATTGGTTTGGGGTCATCATCAACTCATCTGATGTATCCGATATATTCATACTTGATTCATTTGAAATAGTTGACATATTTGATATATTTGAAATATGAGAAATATTGCTTTCATCTGAATCAACTTTAACTACTGTTGATAATTCAAATCTTAGTAAAGGCTCTTGTACATTATTTCTTACAATCTTTTCTTTTCTATGTTTAACCGAATCAGTTATTGAAAGCCTACTACTGCTTTTAGTTGGAGTTATTCTCGGCGTAGTTAAAGGAGTTGATATAGGTAATTTGGACTTATGAAAACTTCTACTATTAGGGGTAATAAATGGGTCTGGTGAATCAAATATGTTTCTTGTTCTCATTGCATCTGGTGAACTATCAGTACTTTGAGGAGAATATGATGTTGATGAAATATTTGGAATAGGAAACTCTTCAACATCAGACTTAATATTATTGATAAGTTCTATATTATCTTTAGAATAAATATCATCATCAACATTTCTCGGAGTTTGAAATATTTTAATTTCACATCTTTTCTTATCATTATTATCTGTTAATATTGGTTTCATATTTAGAGAATCAACTAATGGATTACTAAAAGCTCTTCTCCCCTTCAATAC
Source organism: Pichia ethanolica (assembly GCA_030570435.1). Lineage (NCBI taxonomy): Eukaryota > Fungi > Ascomycota > Pichiomycetes > Pichiales > Pichiaceae > Pichia > Pichia ethanolica. Next base: position 43,563 of record JAJLVP010000274.1, on the reverse strand, counting down.
TCTGTTTTTAGGTTGAGGTGTTTGGAAATTTTCACTCAACTGTATATCATAATAACTATCTTCTATTTTGTTTAATTTTGCTGAGAATTCTTCATTTAAACCATAATAATTTTCAATTGGCCTTAAGATATGTATTAAATCTTCTAATGAACTTTTAGAAAAATCTTTTTCAGAATTAAACGCAGTGAATATTTTTTCACATATTATATTTATCCTTCTGGTAATATATTCCGCTTTAAACTTTTTCAAATCATGTCTATACTTATTATACAATATTGTTAAGTTTTCATATTTTTCAATGTTTTCTAAAACTAAATCTTTATAATATAATTTTGAAGTTTGATAAAAATCATCTAATGCTTTTGGTATAAGTTTTAACGATTGTGAAATTGGAACTATAGTGTCATGTAAACTTGTATAAGAATCAAATATTTGTGCATCAAGAACAGAGGTGATTATTAATCCATGATACTTAGATGAATCATCTGGATTTCTATTAGTTTCTTCTATTTTCTTTTTGAATTGCTCCAAACTCCATGTGTTAAATTCTTTCTCAATTTTTAAAATTTCTTTCTTTTCATTTAACTCATCTAACTTTCCTGTACAATATGATATCTCATTATTAACTGATGCCAAAACTTGTTTTTCAATCTCATTATGATGATTTGCTATACTTAAACGTTTTTTGAAAGAAAATATTATTTTTTTAATTTCTAAAGTACAGTTACATATGGTGTTAAAGTCATCAAGTATATTTTCATGTTTAGTGTTTATGTTATTGTCAAATTTTGATAATAAAATATTAACATTATATTCTAAAAGATCAATTGATTGAAATACTCCAACCAATTCCTCCCTTCCTTGAAATATCCAGTTGATATCATAATCTATAGTTTTCCCTACTTTATCAATATTTTGAACTGTTTTATTTAACTTTGAAAGTGATGTAATTATTTTACATGATTTTTCCTGTATATCTGCTAATATTAGATCAGTTAAACCCTCTTTTTCTATATTGAGTTGTAATTTCTGTATATTAATTAATGCATTAAAACTCCCCAAATCAAAGGAATTATTCACTAAAGTAGATATACTTGATGCTCTAAGTTTATTGTAGTTTTTCATTATTATTCTCGATTATTAAAGATAAATATTCTTATTTGCTTTTATTTTATTTATTTGTAGCAAAAAACCAAAATAAACAAGAATCCAAAGTTATGGATCTCGGGAAGTTTAAATAAATAATATTTAACAATAATTGAAATATCCACTTGTATTTATAAATTTATAAGCAATGTGTTTATTGAACTACTGTTACTTCTAAATATTACATGTATTAAAATCAAGTCAGAGACTGTGTATTATGAAATTTCGATTTGTAAACATGAAATGAAAACATAAACGAAAAAAACATCAACAACTTTCAAAGATACTCGGTTGGATATTTTTATTTTACCCAGTTGGGAAACCAGGGCGCGGAGGTTCAGCAAAAGAAACAGACTGGTCAATCTATTTCCAATTTTACTTTGATGATATAAACTATCACTAATTTTAAACAGTAAACTTATTTTATAAAAAGAAATGCTATCCATATATTTTAAATAATGGGTATTTAAAAAATTATTTAGAATCACGTTCATATTCAGCCCTATTAGCTTGGGAATTAATTGCACTTTCACTATTTATCAAATGTCCTCTATCATCTAATTCAACCGTTCCAGCAGTCTCAAAAACAGAAACTTTACCTAATAATAATCCAATAGTATCTAAAACTTGTTGTGGATCAGTTAGATATGCCTTTGCAACTGTTACTTTATTTGCAGGTCCTACAGTGACAGGATAAAATCCATAATTACCAACTAAGTTAACAGGTAATTTTTCATCTTTCCATTTAGATTCAATTGAATTTAATGCTCTGAACATATCTTCATCTGTTGTATCATCACCTAGACACAGGACAAAATCTGGTAACTGTGAAACTGGTTTTAAAATTTGTTTAATTGGATCCGAGCATAATACTAATCTTCTGACAATCTCACCTTTATTAACAAATTTTGGTCTAACTTCAAGATTTGCCTTACCGGACATTACTTCAACATCATATTTATTTTCTAATGTTGAAATTAATTCTTCTTTACATTTATTTGCTTGATATAAACCTAAAACAGGATCAGCTTTACGATAATGCCATGTAAGAGCTACTTTTTTTCTTTCTATAAAAGTACCAGGTGTTTTATCTGTATATTTTGTGAAAACATCTTCAACAATTTTTTGCCATGACATATCAAAACTTTCAGTTAAATTAACCCATATTTCAACACCAGCTTTCTTCATAAAACATCCATGTTCAGCACTTAAACCAATTTGCGGATAATTCGAACCAATCCATTTTTCTAAAAATGCTTGATCACGTCCACTAATAATCCAAATTTCATTAAGTGGATCTTTAGTCAGACCTTCAAGTAAACTATTTAAACGAGCTGATGGTATTGCAGCACTTGGATCTCTAACAATTGGAGTTAAAGTACCATCATAATCAAATAAAAATAATCTACGTTTTGATTCTTCATAATTTTTAAGTAATAATGGACGATTTAAATATGGAGTACCTTGAACACAAGTTTGAGTTAACATAAATTCAAGTAAATTTGAAATAACTTTACAGGACCAATCTTGGTTTGAATTTTGACAAACTTCATTATATAATTTATTTTCAATTAATGATTTTTTTTCATCTGATAAAAGTAAGCATTCATTAATTGCATTAGCTACACCAACAGAATCCCATGGATTTACTTGAATTGAATCCTGTAAAACTGTTGTTGTACCACTAAATTCTGATATAATTAAAGGAGAACATTTTAATTTTTGACAAATAATATATTCTAAAGCAGTTGTATTCATACCATCTCTAATTGATGTAATTAAACATAAATCTGCGACACGTAATAATGCTAAATATTCTTCTTTATTTATTCTCATATTATAATGTAAAACAGGAGAATAATCTAATGATGAATATTTTCTATTAATATTAGAAATTAATTCATTAACTTTCTTTTCAAGTTTTGTACTATGATAATAAGGTTTAAAAGAAACTTGAATTAAAACTACTTTACCAACCCATTCTGGATAAATATCAAGGAATAATTCAAAGGCTTGTAATTTTTCAACAACACCTCTAACTGAATCTAATCTATCTCTACCAATTATAATTTTTCTATTTTGATTTAATTTTTTTAATGATTTTATTTTATTTTCAATTTCATTTGTAAATGCATCACGTTCAAGACTTTTAATATCAATACCCAAAGGTAAAGTAACAATATTTGAAGTAAATGAATGAACAGTAACTTGATTTGGTGTTGTTTCATAACCATTAACTCTTGAACAACAACTTATAAAATGTCTTGCAAATGAATAACTTTGAAAACCTAATTGATTTGCACCTAACATACCATCAAGTAAAATTTTTCTTTTTGATAAACATCTAAAATATTCTGAAGATGGAAATGGTATATGTAAAAAATGACAAATGAAAACATTTGGTAATTCCATTCTTAAAATTTGAGGTAATAATAATAAATAATAATCATGAATCCAAATAATATCACCTGGTTTGGCAATTTCTTTAACTTTAGCTGCATAAGCTTCATTAAATTTAACATAATCATGCCACCATTCAATTTCTTCTCTACCATCATTAGGTTCATTCATCATATAATGGAAAACAGGCCATAAAATATTTTCTGCATATTTCCTCCATCTATCTTGATCTCTTCTAAGTAACCAAACAGGATGAATATTCTTATTATGATTTTTTTCACGAATCAATTTTGTAATTGAATCTTTATCAGATTCAGATAAATACAATGGATCACCATCAAATAATTCTTTATTATTATTATCTTTACTACTAGTATTATTACTCTTATTATTATTATAATTATTATTTTTATCTGAATTAGATAAATCTTTGACCTTTGTTGAAATATTAATATTTGGACTATTTATCTCTCCAGTCCATCCTACTAAATGAGTTTCCCAATCTGTTTCATCAGATAAAAATTTATTTGAAGAATATAAAGCTGAAGAACCACGCAATTGTGAAATTTTAAAAGTACCATCTGTTGTTTTAGTTATAGCGTTTGGTAATTGAGTCATACAATTAATTATACGACCACTTAAATTGAGGCTTGAAGGATAGTCCTTTGGACTTGTCCACTTTTTGTGTGAGTCATTTGTCATTGTCAAAATATATTAGTAAAAAGAAAGGATTGAAATAATATGTTATTCAATATAATTGATAGAAAGCTTGATATGAATAAGGATAAAAAAAACCAAAAAAAAAATACAATCTGATTCCTTTAATCTATATATATATATGTATATTAAAAGATAACGATGCTTTTTAACCTTTCAATTATTATTAAAATAGTATGTTTGTAATACTAATTTATGTCAACTAAGAAACAACAGAGAGGATATGTAAGTTAATAAAGAAAAGAGGAAGAAACAGTATAAAATGGAAAGAAGGAAAAGTAAAAAAGGATGGATTGAATGCTCAGTTAACCAAACCAACAGAGCCAACGGAAGATAATCAGATTATGCTGTGCAGCTGTCATAATAATTACAAACAAACAGGACGTGAATGAAAGAGGGAAAATTAATGACGACATTAGACATTATCCTCGGCGCTCCTTGTGCGCCCCATTCCCCATTGTTGCTATTTTTGCGGAGTATCCACTTTTTCAATGAAACAAAGAGTTACAGATATATATATACATCATATAGTTATATTTATAGGTACAGATTTATATGGTTAAATAATATAGCAAAAAGATAGTAGCAAATATTAATCAGTACAATATGTAGTGATATTCCTCTATTCAGATAAATATCGCAAATGTAACAACAAAGTAATGATAAAAAGTAGTACAAATTAAAAGAAAAACAACAAATAATAAACACCCCCACATAAACAAACAAACAAACAAACAAAAAAAAAGAAAGAAGAAATAAATAACATATTCATGATTCCAAAATTTATCTTAGAACATGGCTATGAAACAAAATAAAAAAATTAAAAATATTAATAAAAATGAAAAATATAGTTACTTGATGATTTATGTTAATTTCTCAAGAACGAATACAAATTTTTGAACCTTCCTTTAATCTTTCAATGTCAGCTGTAGTTGATGCTGGCGTCAATGATGGTACTGGTGCTGGCGCCGCTGTTGGTGCTGGCGCTTTTCTATTGTGTTGCATATGTGATTGAACTAAATGACCCGCAGCTAATGCAGAACATAATGATAATTCAGAGGCTAAAACAGCTGAAGCAACAATTTTAGCTAATTGTCTAGCATTAGAACCTGGAACTGTTGGATGCGGACCTTTAATACCTAATAACTCTAACATTGAACCTTGTGGATCTAAAACTGTACCACCACCAATTGTACCAACTTCAATAGAAGGCATTGAAACAGAAATTCTTAAATTTCCATTTGGTAATTTCTTCATTAATGTCATACAATTAGAACTTTCAACATTTTGAGCAGGATCTTGTCCAGTTGCAATGAAAACAGCAGTTAATAAATTAGCAGCATGCGCATTAAAACCACCAACAGCACCAGCTAATGCTGAACCAATTAAATTCTTTGATATATTTAATTCAACTAATGCGTCAACATCAGATTTAAGAACTTTTTGAACAATATCAGCTGGAATATCAGCAGATGCTACAATACTTTTACCACGTCCTTCAATCCAATTAATAGCTGCAGCTTTTTTATCAATACAATAGTTACCAGAAAGGGAAATAACAACCATATCATCAAATCCAAAATCTTCAATCATACATTTCAGTGAATGTTCAACACCTTTAGAGATCATATTCATACCCATTGCATCACCAGTTGTGGTTTTAAATCTAATAAATAATAAATCACCTGCAATTGCTGTCTTAATATGTTGTAATCTAGCAAATCTTGATGTTGAGTTAAATGCTGCTTTCATTTTCTTTTGACCTTCCTCAGAATCTAACCATGCTTTTGCTTTACCGGCTCTTGTTAAGTCTGGGAATTGAACACATGGACCTCTTGTCATACCATCAGCAGTCAAAACAGTTTCAACACCACCACCAGCATTAATAGCTTTACAACCTCTCATTGTGGATGCAACTAAACAACCTTCAGTAGTAGCAACAGGAATATGATATGGTTTGCCATCAATAATAATTGGACCAGCAACACCCAATGGAATTGGAATATAACCAATAACATTTTCACAACAAGCACCGAAAACTCTATCATAATCGTAATTTTTATATGGTAATTTTTCAGTTAATAAAACAGGAGCATCTGCAAATTTAGCAATAGCTTGTCTTCTAATAACAACAGCACGTAATTTATCACCTAATTGTTTTTCTAATGCATATAATGGTAATTTACCTTCTGTGACTAATTGTAAAACTTCTGCATTATTACACTCTTTAACATTACCAGTTTTCAGAATATCAACTAAATCTTCAAGTGGGCGTCTTGACAATTCCTCTGAAGATGTTAATTCATTACTTTCATTAGATGAATCGTCAGCAGTACTATTATCTTCAATAATTTGACCAACTTTAACATTTTCACCTTGTAAATCAGTTGATGAGGTAGTGACAACAGTTGTTTCTTCAATACTTTTATCATTTTTCTTCTTTGATCTTCTCCTTGATTTCTTTGATTTCTTTTCAACAATTGGAATTTCTTCACTTTTTGATAATGATAATGAATCTAATGAATTTGATTGTTGTTCTACTTTAGGTCTTGAAATTGAATGAATATGAAATCTAGCAACATTTAATAAATAAATGTTAATTGCAACTGAAATACCTGCAATCATAAATAAAAATTTAGAAATTAAAGGATCACAAATTGCAGCTGATAATCTAGAAAAAAATGAAACAATATAATGTTCAATTTCAGTTAATGTAGTTGCTTGTCTATAAATTTTGATAGGTAATAAAGTGATTAAAATGCCATTTGATGGGATATTAGTAAATGAATCGGTAATAACATTAGAAAGAGCTGTTGATTCATTTGAATTTGAAAATTGAAAATCTGCAGAATCATCATATAACCAAGAGGTACCTAATGCAAAAAGATGAAGACCTAAGAATCCTGCTAACATAATAATTTTGAAACCAACAATACTACGGTTATGTTTAAAAATACTTTTTGAATGAACTGAATGATGAGCAACAGTTTTAGCAACATTATAACTTATACCATCTTCTTCTAATGCTTCTCTTAATTCAATTTCACGATGAACTTTAAAGATTTGTGCTTTAAGAGATAAGATTGATGCATAAAATGTAAAAGTGAATAACAAATCAACAGCTAAAATAATAGCTGATAAGATACAAAAATTTCTTAATCCTGGTAAATGACGAACAGCAAATGAGCAAATTAAAAATGATGCAGAGATAATTAATTGATCTCTAATTAAAGGAACAGCAGTTCTAGATTTAACGACATCCGCAATAATATCTGGAATATCCTTCTCAGTATCTGAATTCAGGGTTTCAACAACAGGAGCTGTAAAAGCTAATTTATGTTTAAAACCAATTGTAGCAACCAAGAAAGGTAACCCTTCACTTAATGAGACTAATGGTACTTTAATTTTAAGGATTTCAGTTGTTGCAGCTAATGCAAAAAGGAAAGCAAAACATGAAGATAATAAAGAACCGAATGCTAACCAAAAATTAGAACCAATTTTTTTCATTTCATAAAATAACTGAAAGAAAGTAAACCACATTGCAATATATGCAAGTGTAACTAAGATAATATCAAATGGCTCAGCACCTTTAATTAACTTAACTAATTTTTCAGATAATGATTTAAAATAACCAAAATATTTTCCAATTTTATTATTTGTTGATCTAAGTTTGAAAGTATTACCGTTTGAATTTTCTAAAATTGGTGGTAAATCATTATCAAGAATTGGATATTCAGTTAAAATATAACCATCATGATCTTCATTATTCGATTTTAATAAACCTGGATACTCAGGGAAAAAATCAGTTTTACCTTTAAACTTTAATGGAGTGACATATAAATGCTTAGAAACTAAATTTGAATAATATTCAAGATCTGAAGATGATGAAACTAAATTCCAATCTAATGAAGATGAATTTCTATAGAAATTTGTAGATTGTAAACTATCTGAATATTCATTTTCAATATATTGATCAAATATTGCCAAATAAGTCACACATGCAAACAGGACAGTTGATACAATGAAATGAATTGGCTTATTTGCACAAAATCTTGCTAAATTAGCAGGAATATCTGAGAATATGTAGGCCATAATAATACTATTTTTTTAAAAAAATAATATAAATATTGTTCTTATTATTATGAATATATTTCAAAAACGGATGTAATTCTATACTATTAATTTATCCCCTAAAGAGCATAAAATTAAGATATTAAAAATATAGAAGTTTATATTAGAATGATAATGATAATGAAAATGAAAATCACAATGAAAATAAAAAAACACAATTCAATTATATTCAAAGTCTTTTGATTTTATTGATTTTTTTTGTTCCAAATATGGAATTAACAGATGAGTTTGTACTTACTTACTATCTGAAAGAGCTTGCAAGAAGAATTATAAACAAAAGAAAAGGAAAAAAACAATCAAGATAGAGAAACAACCAATGGCTCATTCACAATTTACAATCCAAATTGCAGTTTAAAGCTCAGCTCAAGCTGCAATTCCCCTTTTTTGATTCTTGACATTTCTTTTTATTTTTTCATTTATTTTTATTTTTCGTTTGTTTTCCTGTTGAGATTTGTCGACTTCGAGACGTGTTTTTTCTTCGTTTCTCGTTCAGGTCGTTTTCCTTCATTTTCTTCTCGTATAAAATTTCAAATTATTTTTCGACTGTAAACCCGTACACTACAATAGTGTGAAGTGAAAATTGTTGTGGTTTAACTTATAGTGTGGATCTTCTCACTCATATTGATAATAATAATTAATAATAACAAGCAGTATGTAAAACCCGCTTATTTTTCGTTGTCGATTATTGATAAGATTATAGGTTAATAATAAATAGGATTATCATTTTTTTTTGTTTATATATCTTTAGTTACTTATTTACTTGGTCCAGAAAAAAAACAACAAGACAAAAACAATCATGGTAAGAGACGTTATCAGAAAGGAGAACGTTAAGAAATACGTACATACAGCAATAAAACCAAAGACTGCTTCTAATTTTGTTTCACAAAATCTTCCAATGGCGGCAATGTTTCTTAAGAATAAGGCACTTTCTTGGGCTTGTGTGTTTATTGCACTTCAGAATTATCTTAATGAACCTTATATAAAAGATCCTTCAGATGAATCAACCTCAGGTATTTTTAAAATTATATTTTCCTTTGTTGCACTTGGAACTGCTTATCTTGATTTAATTTTCCCACAAATGGGTGGTTTTATACCACAAGAAGCAAAGGAAGAAGTTGCTGAAGTTGCTGCTGAAGTTGCAATTGAAGCTGCTGAAGCTGCAGTTTAAAGAGTTAAATATGACAATATACTTAATTGTAAAAATTTTAATTGTTTTTTTCTGCATATTAATAAATCAATGGACTCTTTCTACTGTATAATTAATCAAAATATTAACATTTAATATATTCTTATAAATATTTATGTATATTGAATGCTAATATTTTTGTATCTATATAATTTACTAATTAATACTATAAACTGAAACTAATTAATTTCCAAGTAAAATTAATTTTCAAACTAAACATAAAAATCAAGTGGTTTTCTTCTTTTTCTTGACTTCTAATGGTAAAACTTTTGGTTTACGTTTCATTCTGGCAATCAACTTATGTTCAAATTTTGAAAAACAGGTAGGACACCTTTCATCTGTTGGCACCATACTTAAAATACAAAGGCACACTGAACAAACATATCCAATATCAATAACTTTATTTGTCACAAAACATGATGCACGAAAATCAATACTAGTATTTGTAGGTAAAACAACAATAGGTCGTAATAGTGGTTCAATAAAAAGTGCACTACTTAAATATTGAATTAAACCAGATGGATGTTTAACATCAATATAAACACCATTGGTGGCATCTGAAGTTTGTTGTAAAAATATAGATGTTTCACCTAATTTACATACATCTAATGAAACTTTCATTTTCTGAGCCGCAAAAATTGTATTCATCATTGAAACATATGGTAATGTATTATCTCCACTAACACTTATAATCATCACTCTTGCCTTCATATTGAGATTTTCTTCCGTTTTTTGTAATTTATTTATAGCTGTTAAAGCAGATGAAATAGCTCCAGTCATTGTACCTTTAACAAAATTCTTATCTTTCGAAATAAGTTTACGTAGTTTATCTGGTTCTACCTTGTAGAGTTTATCTAAAGTATTTAAGATCTTTTCATCAATTACCTTAAATTGTCCATAAATACCAATACTCTTCAATAACTTCTTACTATTATTTATATTTGGGTTTTCATTAATATTTATCTTTGGTTTAGTTTTTATCATTTCGTCTTCATCATCTTCATCATTTCCTTCTCCATTTGCATCATTATTTATTCCATTTCCAATTCCTTCATCCCCATTCTCCTCTACTGCAACATCTGCTTCTGATTCTAATCCAATTTCTTGCTCTTCATTGAGCGGAAATATACGTTTAGCACCATGATAAAAACTATTTGCAACATAAACTGAAACTTTGTTACCACTGTTCAATGCCAGATGCGAATTCAACATAACCAACATAGCAGAAGTAACTTGTCGAAATTCAACATTATCGTGCTTCTCCATATAATTTTTCCATTCTAAAGGATGCAAATCCAAAATAACTGTTAAAAGTGACGGCGTTTCATCGATTACCTTATGTATATTTTGAACTGTATTAGCAGCAGTTTCGGTAAATGCCCTATCTGAAATTGCATCCATAGTGACACTTTATCAAATCAATACAATAATATAGTCCAAAATGGAGGGATAATGTAACGTTGATATTTATTACCAGAAATATAGTGATTTCAACTCCATATAAAGATTACGATTTTTGATTATTTAAAATATTTCAGATCATGTTTAAATTATACATTACTTTGCCACATTGTGTTATGATCCTATTAAAGATATATATTATATAGCTAGATTTACAATAATCACGTGCTGAAATTTATTCCAGCCCTCCCTTATTGTATTCTGCGCCACTTTTTTAATAGTTATCTCTGGAAATTTCTGGAGTTTTTTCTTTTTTAACAATTTTTTTTTTCAACCAACATGAAATTGCACCTCGAAATACTTAAACTAGGTATTTTATCTTTTGAAATAATTTTTTTGAATTGCTGTCTAAACTTTTTTTTTATGTAACTTATAATAACATACTAATTTTTCATAGAAAACAGAAAATAATTGTATATTAAAAAAATGGAAAAAATCTTACAATGGTCAACAGCACAACAATCGGACGATCCTGAAGTCCGTGCAAAAGCACCTGCCCCTGATCCAAAATTATTAGCTCAAGTATTAGGTGCAGATACAGGTAAAGATGATGCAACTTTAATGAAAGAAGATATTAGTGTGGTTCTTTGTGAAGATCCAAAGATTTCTATCGATGATAAATTAACAGCTTTAGAAGATTTTGAAATGTTAATTCAAAATTTGGATAATGCAAACAATATGTCTCCAATGGGTATTTGGCCAGAAATCTCCAAGTTATATACATATACCGGTGAAGAACAAGATGAATTCAGAGGATTAGCCGCATTAATTACAGGCTCAGCTGTTCAAAATAATATTAAATGTCAAAATGATTTCTTAAATATTGTAGGGAAGGATGGTTTTGGAAGCCTTCTCAATTTAACTACTAAATCAAATAATTTCAACGTTAGAGCTCGTTCTTTATATGCGTTAACTGGATTAGTATCGCATAATGGAGCTGCATATGAACTATTCTCAACATCAAATGGGTGGAAAACTTTAGAGGCTGTGTTGGCAGAAGATTTTCAAAATGATAAAAAAGACAATAAAGTTTTACTAAGAAGCTTAAATTTACTTAAAGGTTTATTATACGACGAAATAATCGAAGAAGGTGGTAAGATAAATACACCAAAGGAAAAAAGATTCGAATCAGTTAGAGAAAATAATATAATTGGATTATTAATCAAGAAGCTATCTACAGAATCTCATATTGAAGTAAATGAAAGAATAATAAATATATTATTTTACGCTTCCCAAAATGGATACTGCTTTTCAGAAACAGATTTAGAATCTTTGAAATTAGCACTTGCAAATATATCTACTATCAGGGGGGAATTGAATATTAATGAAATAACAACACTTGAAAAACTTTAAATAGTTTAGCCAAATTTTTATTGCCTTACTAATTTATATATGATCTTTATTTATAAAATTTATATAATATTACAAGTACACTATTTATACGCTTTTATTCAAATTCTATCACAGTATTTCATTTTCATTACGTGCATTAAAAATTTTGTTCAGCAATTTTTCATGATCAGTACGGATATATTGGTCTACTGATAGATCATTACCATTAAGGATATCATCAAAGAGATTACCTACACATTTATATGATTTCGATTGAACAAACTTCTTTGCTCTACTTTCTGTAAATCCTTTAACTTGAGTTAACATTTGTACTAAACAACTTTCTGCATTATCTCCATTCTTTATTTTTCCTATTGCTGAAATACCATTATTTCGTTCGTTCAAATCAACATATTTGGAGGATAACGTATAAACTATTGAAAGTAACCACTCAAAAAGATCTTTCAAACCCTTAAAAGATTGAAAGGAAAAATCATACTCGATTTCATACCTTAGTAACTTCTGTTTAATATGCTTTGGTTGAATTATATTGTTCAGATTTTGTTCTTGTGTCTTGATGTTATTAGATTTTGAGTTAGACCGATTCTCAGTAAATGATGAGTCTAATTTCTCTTGAACTTTCTCTTTATATGCTTTATTTGCTTTCGTTTTCAGTTTTTGTAAAAATTGATCGTATTCTGTAATCCACACAGCAATTCTATATTTTGGATACCTTAATTTAATTGAATTTAAATGTCTTCTCATTATTCCATCATTCAATAGTTCTATTAATTCATTTGCATCATATAATACTATTAAAAATTCTTCAAATAATTGTCTTGGTTTAATTGGTACAAAAGTGTTTTTCTTTTCATGAAGAACAGAATCAACATATCTTTTGAATCTAATTATTGGTAGAAGTTCTTCAAATGTTTCGAATTTGGCTGGACATAAATGGGATGAATAATCTTTATTAATTGATTTTAGTTTTGCATCTAAACATGATGAAAAACAACATGTTATTCTTTCAATTAATTGCTCTTTAGTATATTTAGATTGATTAACTTTTTTCAATTTTTCCGATTCAAATTGTTTTGAACGTTCTAACATATAATCTAAACGGTCTTCCGTATATAGATTTATATCATCAGTGACGATATCCATAAAATTGTGATTTACCTTTTGGTTGATATTTAATATACTTGAGCTATTTGAAATACTATCGCTTGATGTATCTATTTTTGATGTTACTTTTGCAGAATTCAAAACATCATTAGCAGTCTTGGTACATTTATATTTATTTTCATTACGTTGATTTCTTAAATTTGTTAAATCAGAAACTATCGATTTTACTCTGTTAACCTCTTTCTTTTTCAATTTTTTCAAATTATTTTCCCTTTCTTTAATTTCTTCTTTTGATATTGACTTTTCATTATTATAATTAATATCATTAAGACTACTACTATATTCAGAAATATCAGATGAAATTCTTTTATTTCTGTTATTTATATTTGAAATGTTATTATTACTTCTAAAACTTTTACCTGAATTCTCAATTTCAAATGAACTATTAGAGTCGTGTTTACTTGGTTTTATTATTCTTTTGGATGATTTACTGATTTTATCTAATGAATCATTCATCTCCCTTGTTACCCTTTCTTTGTATTTATATTTACTATTTTCATATGATCTCTTTTTTGAATCTAATTCAGAATCATCAATTCGTCGAACTTTATTTTTAGGAAGAGAAATTGATCCAATACTTGAAGATGATATATCTGAATGTGAAGGTAGACTGGTATATATATTGGCTCTTTCTTTTGCTGCAGATATTTTTCGTTTCCTAGATTTTTGATGCAATAAAGGAGAAGCAACAGAGGTATTAATTTCTATTGAATCATTAATATTTGAAACTTGAATATTATTATTATCAATATATATTAATTCAGTTGACCTATTAATATTGGGTGAAGATAATGGATAATTGGCAATACTATGAGATGAAGTATTGATATTATTGATAGACGAATTCATTAATTCATCATCTTTTCTATAACCGTTATTATAATCATTTCCTTTATATATATCATTATCAACATTATCATCATCATCTAAACAGATTAGCTCAGAATCCATGCTTAAATTATCCTTTGTTGACCTGCGTGGTATAATTGAATTATCACTTATTAATATTATATCATCATTATCATTATTATGTTTGTAGTTATCTGATTTTTTAGCATCGTCAAGTATATTTTCATTGTTAATATGTGATGTAACCTGTTTTGAATTATTTTGTTCAGAAGTTTTTCTTATTTTTCCTACACCGAAAATTTGAAGAATATCATCATCATCATCATCAATATCTGAAATTACTGTAAAAGTCGAAGTTTTATTTAAATCTTTTTCATTGTTATTAGATTTCTTAACTTCATTTATTAGTATTATATCATCATCATCTGACATATCTCTAGTATACAAAACAAACACTTATAATTGTTAGTTATAACACGTTATATTCATTTTTCATGTCTTTATTTACATTTCTATCAAGGTAGTAATTTCTGTTTTCGTGTTTCCTTCTTTATATTTCATGTTGTAGCAGAATGCGCCACATATTATGAATATATTTTGTTGAACAGCAGAATGCACCGCCACAGACAGTGAATGGTAATATTTAATGAGCGGCTGTAATTAAAGTGTGAGGAAACAAAGAAAACCGAGAAACCGTTTTAGGGAAAAGGTAAACATATTTCACATTTTTTTTTTTGATATTTTTCTGATTTTGTTATATTTACAAATTTTCATATTTGATCCGGACAAGCCCAAAAGGGAAGGCTAAGAGTCTCTCTTTAACATTGAACTGAATCTGTTATTTATTTCTGTACCAGTTTTGGTTTCATTCACATCACCACTCTTTCTTTAATGACAGCCTCATTTTAAGTTTGCTTACTATATTCCTATTTTCTCTTTTCTGAAGTTGTTGACATTACTCTTATTTTCATCTCTAAATTTTAAAACATTTCGTATTTTTCTCTTTTTGATATTTTTAAATAGTTAATAAGTCTATTTTAATTCCTTTTTTTGAGTACATAAAGAGTTGGACAAAACAATAAACACAAACGATTGAAAATAGCATAACAACAACGATACTATAAATAATTTATTACCTACCAATAGTAAACTTATATATAAACATAATCAATATTTTTGTTTCTCTATTAACAACATGTCACTTTTATCGATACTAAACAAATTGCTTACAATACTATTATTAGCGGGTACTACATTGATGTTATTATTCATTGTTTTCTCAGGTGCTATCAAGGATTATCCATTCAATCGTTTTTTCTGGGTTGAAGCAGATACTTCAGCTATCACAACTGAACATGGTGATTTTTCAAGATGGACTTTTTGGGGTATTTGTTATCCAGATAAATTAGATTCTTCAGAATCAAATAATTGTCCAAATTTAGGTCCTGATGTTCCAATTTCACCTTTTGATAATTTTGGAAATTCAACTGCTTTACCACAAGATTTTGTTAATAGTAGAAATTCATATTATTACTTATCAAGATTTTCATTCCCACTTTTATTAATTTCATTGGTTTTTTCAGGTGTTTCATTTATTGGATCTACATTGGCTCCGTGTTGGTTAGCAATGAAAGAAGTTGTTACATTCTTTGTATCGATTGCTTGTATATTTTGTATGACTGGTGCAGCATGTATTACTGCAGTTTCTGTTATGACTAGAAATCAATTTGAAGATAATGGTTATTCTGCAAAAGTAGGTCCAGAATTATTAGGTATGGTTTGGGCTTCAACTGCTTGTTTAATTATATTATTCTTATTAACATGTATTTCAACATCTCATAAACTCTATAAGAAACATCAAGATCATCAAAGAAAAATTCAACATTTACAAGCTTCCCAAGACCCAATTCAAATCACATTACCACAAACTGCCAATTTACCTCAACAACCAGAAGATTATACTCAAGCTCCAACTCATGAAAGTGCTGGTATTAGATTTTTCAAAATTAGAAGGGATCAAGATAAAGAAGTTGAAGAAGATTCAATTGTATGATTCAACTTTGATTCGAATAATTAAAATATACTCAGTCAAAAAAATTCAAATGTTCATTCTTAAACATTCAAATTTACATTACAAAAATCTTATAACATAACTACACATAGTTTAAATAACAAACTTCAAAAATATATCCATATTCATGTATTGTCCATCTCCAAACTAATCATTAATTCATTCGTTTTGTTTAATTACTTTAATTTTTAATCTTTTCTTTACCTTTTCTAATTCTTAGCTTAAAATTTTATAGCTTTAATCTTAATAATATCTAAATAATATCAAAAAAAAAAAAAGAATATTTAATTTTTTCTTTATAATTATACACTATATACAGTCTATTTTATTAACTCTAAAATTAATGGATGACAATACATACTGTCTTCAATTAAAACGTCATCTAATTCATTAGAAATGGATTCCACTGCATCATATCTTCTCAAACATTTATAAAGCAAGAGAGTACAATATACAAAATCAAACACTTTTTCACTACTAAACAATCCAAAACACCCATCACTTTCCTTATGATTTTGAAGATAAACATTGATATCCTTAATATTTCTGATTAATGATGTGTTTAAATGACTTAATGCCTTCATCTGATTATGTAAGTTTGTGTTATCGATAATTTCAATTAACTCCTTGACCTTATCAACAGGATTTCTCTCTAAATTAGATTTTTCAGATGAAAATAGTAACATATCACCAGTAACAGTATCTGTAAATCTAGTTTCAGTGTCATAGAAATTAAAATTGCTATCTGAAATAAACATATCAAGAAGTTTGACATCTTTAATTTCACAAAAATATTTAACCATCATTTTTTCCACTTCAACTGGAATGAAAATTTCAGCACCTTTATTAAGTACATACTTGCTTAAATGTTGTGAGGCTAAATTACATGCACTTTCATCATCATCTGTTAAAAATTCAAATATTAAAACTATTACAGTAAGCTTAATCTCTTCATCTTCACCGTTAGAATAGTACACTTCATTAAATGCAAGCAATGATTTCAAGGCTGAAATTCTTATAATTAGCTCAACATCATCACCAAGCATACTTTGAATATTTTTGATATAGTCTTCAAATAAATAATCACACAGTTTAGGATTAGATATTGCAATTGTGGCAATATATGAACCAAGAGCTTCAGTAACACTCAATTTAATATCTTCATTAAACTCATTTTTCAACAAATTCATTAATTTTTCAGTATGATGAAGTAAATTATCATTAAAACTAATTTTATCAACTTTAATGATTAATCCTTTCAAAAGCTTTAATGCTTGAGATTTGATATATGTCCAAGTATTTTCTGATTCGATTAATTTCCAAAGATACTCAATCAGCGATTTCAAAATTTCATCATTGAAAATTTCACAAGAATTATAATACTTGATACAGCTTAATTGAAGCTCATAATGTGATGAAAAAATACATTCTCTAATTAATTCTTTATTATCATTAAATTTAGCAAATAAAATTTCACTTGCCTCTTTGAGTGCTAATTGTTTTGATCCATCTAAAGTATTATCCGAATGATTATTTCCTTTCAACCAGATGAAAATTTCATTTATAACATTATTCTCTGAAACTTGAATTTTCGATAATATTTGTAAATATGTCATTTTTATAGGATAACAATCAATATCATTTAAAACAGTTTTTGCCATAGATAATAAGCCTGATCTGATACAACTATCCTTATTAAATAAAAGTTTTTCAATCGCTTCATCAGTTTCTTCTGATAATAAACTCATAAATTTAGAAAATATTTCCCTTATTGCCAATAACGAACCATGGATTTTGTTATAATTTTTATTATCGCAATTAACGTTATCTAACAATTCAGCAACTAGTTTTAAAAAACTAGTTTCATCGGCAATCATAGATGGTAAACTTCTAGCAGCAATTTCTCTGACCTTCCAAATTTTATTTTCCAATATATCAATGATTAATGGGATAAACTCATTCAATCCAATGTAACCCGGTGTTGGCTCCAATCTACTCATTATTGTCAATATTGGGAACACTTTTTCAATTTCAGATTGATTTTCAAGACCTGTTGAAATTGCATCTTTCAAAGTATTGTAAAATAATCCCTGAATCGATTCAAATTTTTCAAAGAATAATCTTGCGGGATAGCTTGGCAAGTAATTTGCTTTAACCTTTTTGCTACTGAATAATCTGTTTTGTAAGGCTGTAAATAACATCACTGCACAGTTTCTAATAGCCCAAAATGGAGACGCAAAAGAATTTAATGTCAAAGAAAAAGCATCATCCACATATAGAATCGATTCCTCAGAAAGAGAGGCATCAATAAATATAGCCTTAATACAATTATATGCATTTACTTGAGGTAAGTTAACATTATCCATGTCTGCATCTAACTCGTCAACTGGTAAGTTTGCAACTTCACATAATCTATAAAATGTTGGTTTAATGAGTTTTTTATCACTACTTAATATTGCAGTTAATAAAAACGGTATACCTGCAGATCTTCTTGTGATAAATTTGGATTTTGTTTGAATTAACTTTAAATTTTCCTCCAACCATTGTGAAGGAATGGTTTCAAGTTCTTTTCGTTTAATACATAATTTACAGCATGAGACAAATGTTGGATAAACTGAAGAAAATGCACCACGATGTCTAATAGTTGCTAATTGTTCCAACAAAATCGGTCCAATTTCAATAACATTGTCGTCAGTTATTGGTGAGTTAAACTTAAGTAGTACATCAATCATTTTTGATGATTCTTTGATACTTCTCCATGCATAACTTGATAAAACTTGTGTTCCTTTTCCATACATTTCTTCATATTCCGCAGTATATTTGGATTCAAATTCTTCTAGTACAAGACCCTCTGGTGATTCGTGTTGCAATATTTTTTTAACTTGTTCCCAAGTAGATGTAGATTGTTTGATCAATTTATTTAGAACATTATTTGAAATGAGAATATTCAAACACTTCTTATAATCCATAATTTCAAATATAAATTTAAATGCAGCAAAATAGCCTTGAATACTGTATGAAATACATGCAGTTGCAATATCTTCATATAATTTTATTAATGAAAAGTCAATCTTATCTAGCAATAAGCATATGATCCTCTCACACTGTTTTAAGTCACCTATATTTTGATAGTAATTGAAGGTAAATTTGAAAAATCTTGCACCAGAATCAACTTCTTTACCTTTAATATCACTTAACATAGTTAATGCTCTTGTTTCTAATAATCCCATATTAATATAGTTATCCAATGTTAATGGAGCCATTGATATAATTTCAGTTGAATATGATCTAATATCATCAAAATTATCCATGATATTATCAATAACTAATCTTATTAATAAAGAATCGTAAATATCAATAGAAAATACAAAACCTACTGTTTTGGATT
This sequence comes from Pichia ethanolica, assembly GCA_030570435.1. Taxonomy (NCBI): domain Eukaryota; kingdom Fungi; phylum Ascomycota; class Pichiomycetes; order Pichiales; family Pichiaceae; genus Pichia; species Pichia ethanolica. The sequence continues at coordinate 23,697 of JAJLVP010000274.1, read as the reverse complement.
TTTCAAGATTTTTTGTAGATATTCTAGCATCTAACCCTGATTTTATTAATACCAACAGTAGTTTATATGACATTTCCTTCTTAAGATATGATGAACCTGGTCTAAGATTAAATTTGATATAATCCAATAATTTTAATAAAAATTCTTTGCTTTCTTTAATTGATTGCAATTTTTGATTTATTTCCAACTCAAATTTGGTGAAATTCTTTTTTGTTAAACTTGTTGCATCCCTTTGTAGGGCATATGTTGAATCTTTTATTCTGGTTACAAATTTCTTAAAATAAGAGAACATTTCATTTCTTGTTTCTAAATCCCCATCCATAAATATCATATCAAAAGAGTCAGAAATTATTTGATATACAACAGGTGGTATAGGTTTTGCTAATTTTGGAGAAGAAACTAACAATTGGAAAGCTCCAATTCTATATGATGCCGTTTGGACTTTCAATAATGCAGATATATCCTTTATATCAATCAATGGTTTATTTGTTGTTTGATCAAGTTCTAAAAATGGCTCGATCAGTATTGCATTATCTTGGGCAACTTTTAAAGTTGATAATAAAATTGGTATATTATTAAGTTTTATAACCGATTTTAAAAATTTAATTGTGGCAGTTCTAGATATTTGGAATAAATTAGGTAAAATATAGCTTTCAATACCTTTTCTTAAATTAACATTGTGTAAACCGTTAATAATCTGGTTTTCCCAAAGTGATAACCAATAATCTTCATTTTCTTTGTTATGATTATAGTTCAGAATCAAATATACGGATTTTCCAACAATGCTTCCCAAAGCTCTTGACCATATATTAGCTATGCAATCAGATATGAAATTTGGTTTATTTATTAAAACAAAATCTACTGGTTGTACATATTTATATAAGTGTTCAATCATGAAATAAAATGCTCTCATAGTATATGGTAAATCTAATGACGTTTTGAGCCATTTTTTGAATAATTCATTACTGATTGTTATATCTAAAGTTGATGTTAAATATGATAACATTTTAATAAATAATTCTTTTAAAGCATTTCCCAAAGCTGCACCTGAATCATTCCAAAAATCAATAACATAATGAAAAATAAATGTAGCTTTTTCTTCTGTGAGTAAATCTTGAAATTCACTTTTTGCATTTGAATTTTTATTGAAGAATTTCAGAGTTCTTGTGAACCATATAGAAAATGTATCACATGCAACAGTTCTATAATTTAATGATACTTTATTTGCTGTCGCAGCAGTGTAAACTTCTTCAAATGTTGTTTTCAATGTTTCTAATTGACTCTTATAATCCAATGAGTTACTTTTTAGAACCTTATTTTTAAGATTTGAAAGTTTTTCATCCATTTCTGGTGAATCCATTTTGGTCTAAATTTCCTATTGCTGGATTGCGATTAATAAATAATTTCGGAAATACAGAAGTTAAAGCAATCACCGGAAACGTGTACGATGTTTAAAGATTAAATTTAGAATATTTTGTCAAACTGAAAAAAAAAAAGAAAATCTGAAAAAAATAAAAAAAAAATAAAGAAAATTATGAAAAGACGGGTTGTGCTAAAATGTACATATAGCCATATTAAAGTGAGACCGTGTTTTTCTCGCAGTAACACAATAACATCTCAACTTATTTATATATGAAGGAACCATTAGAAGACACTTGTTAAATGTTGTTCTCTTGCTTTGTTATCTATTTTCCCGTAACAAGTCACACTCCAGAAGAAAGAAATTAAGTTATAGAAAACGACCATTATGGAGGAGAAATATATTGGATTGTTTTTAGCAATCAGTTCATCATTCGCAATTGGTTCATCATTTGTGTTAACTAAAATTGGTTTATTAAAGGATGGATCAAGAGGTGAATCTTTAACATACTTGAAGAATCCTGTTTGGATTTTAGGTACTACTATGATGGCAGTTGGTGAAATTGCCAATTTTGCTGCCTACACTTTTGCACCACCTATTTTAGTTACACCATTGGGTGCATTATCTGTTATTATTGGAGCAGTTTTGGCTTCTATTTTCTTAAGGGAGAAACTGGGTGTATTGGGTAAATTAGGTTGTGCAATTTGTCTTTTAGGTTCAATTATTATTGTATTACATGCTCCCCAAGATAAAGAAATAACAACAGTTGATGAAATTTTAGGATATGCAGAGAGACCTGCATTTTTAGCATATTTAATTATTGTTAGCTCTTTCTCTGTTTTCATGATATTAAGAATTGCACCAAAATTCGGATCTATTCATCCAATGGTTTATATTTCTATCTGTTCAGCTGTTGGTTCAATTTCAGTCTGTGCTATTAAAGCTTTTGGTATCGCATTAAAATTAACATTGAGTGGTAATAATCAATTTTCACATTTCTCAACATACATTTTCATTATTACAGTTGTCGTTTGTATTTTAACTCAAATGAATTATTTCAATAAAGCATTAGCACAATTTGATACCTCAATTGTTAATCCACTATATTATGTTACATTTACAACTGCTACATTATGTGCATCTTTTATTTTATTTGGTGGTTTTAATACAGCTTCTACAGTAGATGTTATCTCATTATTGTCAGGTTTCTTAATTATCTTTAGTGGTGTGTATCTTTTAGATATTTCAAGACATAATCCAGAAACTGAAAGTCAACAATTATTTTCAACTAATAGTGAAGGTTTAAATGATATTCCACTTAATAGTGATTTCTCAGCTGCTTATCAATTTAGAAAATCTATGGAAAATGCTAGATCTGAATATGGTGATCTAGAAAATAATAATTTAAATGGTAGTAGAAGATCAGATAGTTTTGAAATTTAAAATATAGATAATAGACGTTTTTTACAATAAGTGTTAATTTATTATTAAATTATTACTGTTAATATATAATTTTTATTTATATAAAACTTATAAAATTAAAAGAAAAGTTCCACTTTTTCTCGTTAAGATATGATAATAATATAAAACAGAATGCAAAGGGCAATATATGTATACAGAAAAATAAATGATGAAAATATATTTAAATTAAATATCATCAATATCTAAGTCACTCTTATCACCTTCTTCATCTGATTCAGCACCGAATTCGAAATTCATATCTTCTTCTTCGTCACCACCGAAAGTATCAGTTTGGTTAATCTTAGCAGATTCTGGTAATTCACCTAATGAAACTAATTGTCTAGCTTCATCTGCATTATATTTATGAACAACATCACATTGTTCATTTTGGAAATCTCTTAAAGCAACTAAAATAATATCACCTTGGGACATCCAAACTTTCTTTCTTAATTTACCTCTGATATGTGCAATTCTAACGGTACCATCAAAACAAGTAGCTTGAACTCTACCATTACCTAACATTTTGGTGATTTGTGCATATTCTTGATCTTCATCTCTGAGAATTAATTCTCTTTTGGTGGTATTCTCATTCTTTCCTCTTCTTCTGTTTTTACCACCTTTTCCTTTTCCCTTATTAGCCATTTTTAGTAGGGGTTTTGTTTGCTGAAACAGACAGAAAAGAGAAGTTTTGCCCTAGACTGATTGTCCCACTTAATTGTTGAAAAAAACTTTTCAGTCACAAAATTTTAAAAAAAGAAGAAAAAAAAATACATGAAAATGAAGAAAAAAGTGCGTAACATCTTTACACCAAAAAAGAGTTTTAATCTCTCGTATCATCATGAATGGGACGTTTAGTTGAATAATTGATTTAATGGAAAGTTTGTTGAGTTATATGATATAACTAAAAAATTTTCAATTCAAGTCAAGGGATAACCATACGATTATAGATATGGATTTTTTTGAGTTACAGTTCCAACTTGCTGGCCTTTTCACTGGTTTAAACTCATCAAAACAGGCATCTATTGATATCTGCAATTTCTTGATACGAAATTATGTCAATCAAGAAGATTTATATCCTGTACTGATTGAAACTTTACCAAAATTAGACATTAATAAACGATTAAACTTTTTTCAGTTTGTTGATGACTTCTTAACGATGATTGTGAAAGATCCAAAGTTGAAAAGTAACGATATAATTTACAATTATGCATTTTTAATCATCTCTGATTTGAACAAATTTTTACAATTAATTTTACCCCAAATTCCTCTTGATTTAATAGAAGATAAAAAAATAAAAAGATCAGAAATTAGAACTCTATCAAACTTACATTTTTGTCACAACATCTTATTACATATATCACAACTTTTCGAATTTAAAAAGCTCCAAAATTTTGAAAATATCTATAACAGTAACCTGTTAACAGAGACTGATTTGAACAATATTAAAAAAGGAACATTATTTGATGAATCCTATCTTTATATTAATGATATTAAGCCAACAAAATCGAGTCATGTGGATGACTATATCAACTCTAGTCCCAACTCTAATACTTTAGACATGAATATTTCAAAAAGTTCAGAAGAAAGTTATATTCCTGAAAAAATTTATCAAGGTTTGAACTCTGCTTGGAATTTTATTATTCAGAAAAAGAAGCAAAGTCAGTATGAAGCCTTACTTATAGATACTATTGATGATCCATTTTCTACAAAACATATGGAACAACCCTCAAACATATCTTCACATCTAATAAATACCAATATATCCACAGTGCCCTCAACAGAAGAAACACATAAATCTAGTACCAATATTAATACTTCCAAAACTCCCATTAAAGCAAATATACCATCCTCTCAACAGTCATTAGTGAAACAATCAGGAGAAGCAAATATTTTATCATTAACTCAGAATCTGATATTACAGAGGATAGAAGCGGATAGAGAGAGGCAAAAAAGAGGTAAAGAAACATTGTGGGAAGTTGAACGTCCTGATGGAGTAATTAATAAGGCAGAATTTGAATATATTTATGATACGCTTCAATCATATAATGCAATCGAAGATAAACCGGTTATAGATGAAATGAACGATTTGTATGAGTTGTGTACATTTAAAGAAACATCTTTGAAAGAACCTTCAAATAGTAAGGCAACTTTGAATTCTGCTAATTCTAAACATACAGTTTCAAAACACAAGGAATCAGTACGCCCTGGATCTAAAAATAATATGTCATATAATAGAACAAAAAGACAACGTAATGATGCAAATTCGTCTAAAAATTATCGTAGTGATTATTATAATAATTACTATGATTATGACTACGATTATGATTATAATTATGATTACGACTATCAATCAGACTGGCATTACAAAAATGGAAGCCAACCAAGAAGAAAGGGTAACAGTACTAATAATGGTAATTATGGAAGAAGAAGATAAAAAGACCACAACAATTAAACAAGTTAAAAAACATGTACTTTATTATATAAATTATATAACTTCATTTACTAAATATTACATTATAAAAATATTTCAATGTTTTTTTCAATATGTATAAATTTTATATATTAAATGCTAATTGAAAATTGTTAATAAATTATTTATACCATTAAGGGAATATTTAGCAGAAGTTTTACGTTTGTTTGCATGACCAACACAAACGGTAACAACGTCACTTTCTTTAATTTCTCCCTCATTGACCAAATTATTGAAATATCTAAATATTTCCTCATCTATTTGAGTTGTAGCACCACATGAAAAAATGAAATCAAAATTAGAATCAAAAGGTGATGTCTTTGACGTGTTGTTTGATAGTTCAATTGGTGATATTGGAGACTGAGAAATGGATGAGCTTCTAGCATGAAATACAGGAGATGTAAATGTTGATGATGTGGATGATATTTTTTCCATTCTATTATTACCAATTTTATCATCGTCAATGATAAAATCTAATGCTCTAGTTATTAGATCCATTTCCTTAACAATCACAATACCTTTAATTAAACTTGCATGAACATTAAAATCTTTTTCAAATAACTCATTGATATGAGTAATTAAATCTCCTATAAGACCATTTTTATAATCTTTATCAATATTGAAAGCAGTCTCAGTATGGAATAACACAGTACATTCCTCAACTTCTATATGTGATTCTGGGATACGTTCACAAAATGATTTTATGATGTCAACAACGGTAGGAATCCAAGCCTTCTCAGATTCCTCAACAACAGTGAACCAATCGCTTGATCTTGGTGGTTTTATGATACCACCGTTTTCAGCAATTAATCCTAAATCTGGCAAACGTTTATATAATCTTAATAATTCAGATCTTTGGAATAAACTAAAAATATAAACATAATTATTAATATTAGCTGTTAAATTTGAAAGTGTCTTTTGAATTAATCCCTGTTGATAAGAATGAATTGTTTGACCATGAATTTCTAAATTAGATGTTAAGTCATCTAAATTCAATATATATAAATTCTTTCCGTTAGATTTAATAACGCTATTTAAAATATTTTCAAATAATTTCTTGGTCAAAGGAATTAATGTGTTATAACTTTGAAGCTCATTTGCATTTTCACAAGCATGATCAATATCATTAAGACATTTCTTAACCCATGTTTGTGAATCATTATTCAAAATTTCTTGGAATGTTTTACTCCATCTTTCAATTTTTTCATCATTTAACATATTCAATGATTGATATATCTGGTTTGAGACTTGCCTAATATTATATGGATTTGAAAGTAATGGACCGTTACCCAAAACAGAAGCTGATCCAACAAATTCACTTAATATTAAAGGTGAGTGTAATGCTTGAGTGGCACAAATAAATTCATGACAAGTTAAATTCATTCCTTCCCTCAATGTGGAAACAATAAAAGTATCAGCTTCACTTAATAAGGCTAAATATTGTTCAAATTCAATATCTTGATTAAGCATAATTACAGGTTGATCAATTGATATATTTTTAGTTTTGGAGTTAATTCTTTCAGCAATCGTTAGTAATTCATTTTTATAATCCTCATCAACAGAATTACTTTGGATACAAATTAATATTAATATAGTTTCACTGATGTATTCAGGATGATCATCTAAGAATCTTTCATAAGCCAATAGTTTTTCTTTCATACCTCTAATCTTATCGATTTTGTCTCTACTAACAATTAATTTTTTGTTTGGCCACCTTTCTTTAATCAATTTCTTCCAATTTTTAACAACATTAGATTTTAATTGAATATTTAATCTGTTAAAGTCTAAACCAATCGCATTATATGATACAGTTGTTAATCTATTATTATAATAAATACCCGTTGAATTGAAATCAGCTAATAATAACCTATTAGAACTTTGTAAAAAGTGGGCCATATATTCTTCATTTTGAAATGTAACACAATCAGCACCTAAAATTCCTTCCAAAATTTTTTTTCTTTGAGCTAAACAACGGAAGACTTCACTTGAAGGGAAACTAACATGCAAAAAGAATCCTATTTTTGCTTCTGGTATTTTTTTTCTTAACATTTTTGGTAAAAGCATTAAATGGTAGTCATGAACCCAAATAATATCACCCTTTTTATAGTTCGAAGCTATTTCATCAGCGTAAATTTGGTTTAATTCTTCATAATATTTCCAAGAATGATTTTCAAAAGCATTAGATTTTGGATTATCAGGTATTTGATAATGAAAAATAGGCCAAAGAATCTGTTTACAAAATGATTGATAATGACCTTGAAAAATTTCATCGTCAAGTAAAATTAAATTAGAATTGTAATTTTCTAATAATTCTGAAGTTATTTCTTGTTTAATTTTATTAGGTATTATATTTGAAGGTATTGATATTGTACCAACCCATTTAAAGTCATCGTTTACATATTTTTTAGCAGATTCAATTGAATTAATTAAACTACCATTACCTTTATCAAAATCCAAAATTTTCCAAGGTGAATTATTAAAAATATCATCCATATCTTCAGTAAATTTATGAGGTCTTGAAAAACCACCAAAAGGGGCAATTCTACCACAATCATTTCCAATGTTCAAGACCTCGTTTTCTTCATTTTGTAATAAATCGGTGTAATTTCCTGAAATTGAATCATAATTATAAGTATCCATTGTATTTTTTTCAGAAATGATAATATCATCTTTTATGTTAGATTTATTATTAATATTATTAATATTATTAACAGTATTAACACTATTATCAATTGATTCATTGGTTGATGTAGAAATACCAAATTTTTTATCTAGAGAAATTATTGAGGCTGTTTTCAGATTTCTTAAATTTATATTATGTGACCTATTAATTCTCATACTTGAAAGTTTTGGTTCATTAAATTGTTTTTTAGGTAATAGTTCATTAACTAAAGGTTGTGGAGTTAGATTTCTTATTTGAGGTTTTGGTTTAACAAATGTCGGAGTATGAAATTGACCATAAGGACTACGTGATGGATTGTTTTGATTGGGGTGATTTGAATATTGTGCTTGTGATTGTGAGTTTAATGAAGAATATGATGATTGATCATTATTTTTCTCAATTGAATTATTCATTAATGAAGAAACGTCATCAATTGATGATGAACTTAAAGTCATTTTTGTTTTATATGGATTATTAAAGAAAAAATCTTGTACAGAGACATTGTTTAAATGATGATTACTTGAATTAGAAACAGAATGAGAATTTATCATATTATTATTTTGTGTATAATCTTGAAGTAAATTTGGATGTTTTGCTTTTGGTGCAATTATACTACTAGTAGAGGAAATTGAATCGGTATCATTTCCATCATCCAATGTTGTATTAAAATTTTCATTTTTTTGAAAACCTTCTTGATTAGAATCTATTGAATTTACGATCGATAAATTGCTTGTTGATGCATTATTTTGAGAAAGTGCTTGAATAATTGAAACATTAGCATTATTATCATCATCATCGTCACTATCATTTTCATTAATATCATCATAGTTATTAGGATTATTATCGTTATTGAATAATGAATTGTTGGTAAACTCATTGGCTTCGTTAGTGTTTGTAATATTATTGGTATTTAGAGGTGTTAAAACAGGATTAATTTTTAAACCTGTTGACACATCAATGTCAGGAATTTCTTTCTTAATTGGCTCAAAAAATTCCCCTAATAATTTATCATCACAAAGATTGGCAGCATCAACTTGACTGAGTTCAAAATGTACAGTATAAGGAAGGAATCTGTAAAAATTATTTCAATAAAAGAGATGTTAGTAAATCCGAAGTTTGAATATGGTATGTATAAACCATCAGGTTAATCTTAATTTTTTTTAAAACTTACAATGAAGCAACAAAAATTGTCATGTTTGGTTGTTTTGATGATTTCTATTCAATGATATTTAAATGTAAAGAATTAGGTTAAATTATTAGAAGAGTTGTGTAAAATGAGGATAGGAAATTAGTAGGATTTATCATCAGTATATGTATTATATAAAGGCTTTTACGGGGACTTGAAAAGAAGTAAATAGAAATAATATATTGTATACGTAGAGTATATTTTTTTTAGTAATGCGGGTTACGTCATTAAAATATGGCACAACTGATAATTGATAGATTTCGCCTCACTCCTCAATACCGTTTTTCTTCTTTCTACAATTATTTGAGTAGTATTGTTTTAAAAAGTTATAAATGGGTATTTAGAAATCTAAGACTTATTTATATGGATTTGATTATATAGTTATAGTTGTACATAATATTGATTTGTTTGCTATTGAATTGATGTGCAAATACCAGCTAAAGTAATGAGAAAAAAAAAGAACAAATAGCTGGTAATAAAAAAAAATAAAAAAGTAATGATAATTAATATTTATAATTATTCAATAATTTTAAAAAAATGAAGCGACACCAGCAACAAATGTTAATAAACTTGAGAAAGTAATATAATCTGAACCTGATGAATAAGTTGAAGTTGTTGAATCGTAAGAAGAATCATTTTCATCATAATAATTTGAAGAATTTGTAGTTGTATTTTTAAAATTTTGTTGAATTAATTCATTATATAAACCAGGATATTGATATTCATCTCTTGAATATTTTGATTTTCTTTTTGATACTATATTACCACAAGAAATAATATTTTGATTTTTATCAGTAATTATTAAAGATTTACCAGCAACGAATGCAACATTATTTGAATTTAATGATAAATAAGGATCATTATATTTTGTTTCAAAACATGTTGTATTAATAAAACCATGTTTACCTGATAAATCACCAATTGCACAAAATGCATCATTATCAAAATCATCACAAGTTTCATAATGTGAATTATAAGGATTAAAAACTTCACCTGGACCTTTACAACCATTACGATCTAAAACTTGATTTTCATGAATTTGATATTTAAATGGTCCAGCATTTGGTGGTAAACCAGTTACATCAAAATGAACATCAACTTTACCTTCAGTTGAAGTAAATTCAATATAACCTTTAACTAAACCTCTATCTAAATCAGCTCTTGCAACTGCTTTTTTTTTAGAATCTGAATTTTCAGGTGCTTCATCAGCTAAAACTACTAAAGATAATAAAATTGTAGAAACGATATTTTTAATTGCAACCATTTTAATTTATTTTAATATATTAATTTAATTTACTAGTTATTATTAATTATTTAAATGCAAAGAATTCAATTTATGTAATGATAATTACGCAAAGAGTTTAAGTTAACAAAAAAAGATAACAAAAGAAATAAAAAGAAGAAAGAAAAACAAGAAAAAAGAAAGTAAAATAGGAAAGAAAAAGTATTTATTTATATAGAAATTAATTAAATAAGGTTTAAAAGGGCAATTTAAAATTAAAATAGGAAACAATTTAGAAGAAATTAAATTAAAATTTCCTAATTTGGAAAGATCCCATAAAATTCGATATTCATGATTTTACAATCAATTAAAATGAATGGGAAATTCTTTTTTTTTTAAAAAAAAAAGGAATCGACGCGTCGGTTGGTAATGGAAAACATCAATACACCAATTAAATTAAAGGAGTTTATGAGTGTTTACTATTTGTCTTTTTTTTTGTACAAAAAAAAAACCTATTAAATTGGAAGTGCACTGCAACAGCAACTAATTTTATTTAAATAATTATATTTTTTAAATTCCGAATCTTGCCGTGTACAAATGATTTATTTGATTTGACAGTATTTTTTTTTAAATCATGTTCCTAATTGGATAATATAGACTATTTATTATTAATATATTATAATCTAATTTATTACAATTTTAAAATGAATTTAATCATATTATCTAATAAGAATTTAATTATTACAATAAATATGTATATATGTTATAAATGTAAAATATATCATGTAATTAATTAGGAATAAGTACCAAAAGTAAGGTTAAAAAAAAAAACCTTAAAAATTGTATACTATGATAAATTTAAATTGAAAATTCGAGAAATCAAATATAACCAAAAATAGAAATGTTAGTTACGTAGTGTATTATTATACCGAATATTATTGCAATTCATTAATGTAAGGATGATAAAAACAATGAAATTTAAATGAAAAAATAATCAATTTTATATACTAAATTACAATATATAGACTACAATATTATATTAAGCAATTACTAATTTATTTGTTTATATAAAAATAGGATATTGAAATGTAAGAAGTAGAAGCCTTTAAATAAAAATAAAGTATAAATAAAAGATAATAAAAACATATAGGAGAATAAAGTATTTAATCGCTATATAATATTTTTTACAGTAATAATAAAAATTATGATAATAATTATAAATTAATAATACGATTTTGAGAAAAAAAAAGTGTCAAATTTTTATTTTACTATATAATTATTTTTGTTTTATCTTATCAATAATCAATATTATGCGTGATTATTTATATAAGTGGGGGAATATAGAGATGAAGAGGGGAGTGGATTCAGTAAATTTTATACAATAATAGTAATAATATATATATATTTAATTTGATAGGATATATTTATAGATATAGTTTTTGATATGATAGATAAACCAGATATAAAATAGGCTTACAGTAGTAGATAATATACACATATATAAGGTATAAGAATATTATATAATATATTCATCATGGTCAGGCATAAATACGTGAATCCGTAAATAGATACCCACTCACTTATTCACTCTACACAGTAAATAAATTAATAATTACGAAATTTGAAATTTCACTGTTTTTCCAATCAACTCATTTATTTGATTTGATTAGAAAATTGAAAAAAATTGAAAAAAATGAAAAAAATGAAAAAAATGTAAAAAATGAAAAAATGAAAAAATGGCCAAAAAAAAGTGAAAATTTTTTATCCACTCTCTATTTCCTTCCCCTTCTCGCTGCTTTTTCGCTCTTTCGCTCTTTCGCTCTTCAAACAAGTTTGCTAACAAATAATCACTATTATCTTTTATCCACTATCTATCTAATCTGCTGGAAAAAGGAAAAACTGTGCATAAAAATTTTGCTAACAATTTTGCTAACAATTTTGCTAGCAATCTTTTCTCACTCTTATTATTTTTTTTTTTTCACTCAGCGTTCCTTTTTTTTTTATCTTGTTGTCCACAAATTCACACATTCTTAACACTGACAAATTTGACTATCTTAGTTAGTTAGTTATTACATAGACAATTTACAACTGATTATTATATCCTACCTAATTTATTATTCACTTTTTCCTTATTATCTTTTAATCTCTTGTTGTTCTTTTTACTTTCTTTAATAGAATTTATCTATTTATCACATCATTCCATTATCTTTCTTATTACTTATACTAAAATATTTTATATATATATATATATATATATACATATCATCCTGATTAGGTTAGATTAGATTACGATAAATTTTTTTTCTCTTTGTTTTATCTATTAGGTATTTTTTTATTCGCAATATATTAGTTTATTTTATTCATTTGATTATTTAACAATTTAGATTCTTATTATAGATTATATATTATATATTATATATTATTTGATCTTATCATATTATATTTTAAAATGATTAAAACAACAAAATCAAATATGGAACATATGAATCCATCAAATATCGATTCTAATAATCAAAATTCAACTTCAAATTCAAATCAAGAGCAGAATACTTTATCAACAACATCATCTTCTAATAATATTAATAATAATAATAATAATAATAATAATAATATAAATTCTCTTCCACCTCTTAATAAGGCTATTGGTTCATCTATTGATTTAAATTCAAAAAATTTATCAAATAATAACAATACTGGAATTCCTTCAATTTCACAATTTCAACAACCACCAATGACTCAACCAAATCTTCTTCTTAATAATGATAATAAGAATGAAAAATCTAATGTTGATTTAATTCATAATAATAATAATAATAATAATAATAAATCTATTCAAAATCTAAAACAAAATAATCATCAACATCAACATCAACATCAACATCAACATCAATTTCATCAATCAAATAATACTGATGATTCTAAAAAAGATACTGATCATATAGTACCAAATGCTAAAACTACAACAACAACTCAATCAAATGGTGCAATTACAACAAAACAAAATATGTCAACTCCAACTTGTAAAAATTGTAAAACTCAAACAACTCCTTTATGGAGAAGAGATGAAACAGGTCAAGTTTTATGTAATGCTTGTGGTTTATTTTTAAAACTGCACGGTAGACCAAGACCAATTTCTTTAAAAAGTGATGTTATTAAATCAAGAAATAGAGTTAAACATAGTAATAAATCATCTCCAAATACACCAGAATTAAAGGCAAAAGATATGAATAATAATCATAGTTCAAGTAGTAATAATAATAATAATAATAATAATAATTCCTCATCAAATAATTCAAATAATATTAACAATTCAAATAATAATTCAATTAATAGTATGTCAAATCAAAATAATATGGCTCAAAATTTGAATAATTCAATTAATAACAACAATAATAACAATAATAATAATAATAATAATAATAGTAAAATTTCTTCAAAATTTTTACCAAAACAATATAAGCCAAATTCAAAAAATTCAAAATCTAAAAGATCTGAAAAATCAAATTCAAAAGACTTAAAAAATAATAAAATTTTGAATAATAATAATAATGGTAATAATAATAATAGTAATAATAAATCAAATAAATTATTACATAATGAAAATAATATTAATGGTAGTATTACTTCCCCAAATTTATTATCACTTTTACCAAGAGGTCAAAATAATAATTTACCACCTGGAACTCCTTATACTTTTGCTTCAACAACTGCTTGGATGAATAAAAATCAAGGTACAAATATTCAATCTTTACATTATCCATCTTCAACTCCAACTCAATTTGTTTCAAACCTGAATAGAATTACATCTCCTTTATTATTATCAACTACAACACCTCCAAAATTAAATCCAACTCCTTCACAATCTCAGTCATCTGAAAGATCTTCTTCTATAAATGGTAATAATAATAATTCAAATAATAATTCAAATAATAATTTGAATAGAGATGCTGTTTTAAATGCCGCTGGTGCTTTAGAAATTTTAAGTCAACAAGCAACTTCAACGGATTATATTCCAGGTATGAGATTAAATTCTCCACATTCAACTCCTTTATCAAAACCAACTTCAATAGTTGATAAATTACCACCAATTAGTTTACTATCAAAAGATTCAAAACCTGTACCTAATGAACCAACTCATTTACATAATATATTATCACCACCAACAAAGGATATAACATCAAATACTTCATCAAATTCTTTAAGATCACCATCTCCAATTCAATCAATACAACGACATTATACAGCTACTGATCCAATTCGTACTACATTACCACCTTTAAAAGTATTATCACCACAATTACAACCTCAATCACAATTAAATATTTCACAACAACAACAACAACAGCAGCAGCAACAACTTCAACAACAAGTACAATATCCACAACAATTACCATCATTAAAAAATGTGCCCGGTATTTCAAATGTAATGTATACAAATAGTAATACAAATAATAATAATTCAAGTAATATAAATAATAATAGTAGAAATGATGATGATTTAAATATTAGTAATATTAATCATTCACATGCTGCATTACATGAAGAAAATGAAAAATTACGTACACGTATTAGTGAATTAGAATTAGTTAATGATTTATATAAAACTAGAATTAGTGAACTTGAAGAAGTTGATGCAAAATTTCAAAAAGCAGAATCCGATTATAGAAGACAAATTCGTGAACTTGAATATTCATTACAACAACAATCTCAACAACAATTTCAATCTCAAAATAATATAAATGTTAAAGTTGAACCCGGTATTAATAGTGGTGAAAAACGTCAATCTACAAATGATGAAAGCACTACATCTGGACATATCGAAAAGAGAATAAAGGTTGAAAATTAGTAGAATCTTCTTATAAAATTAAATTTCTTCGTTTATCAATATTGAATTTCTTGTCATTTTATTTTTTGCTACAAACTTAGAAATAAAAGAAACAAAAAAGAAATATTACCATTATTACCATTTTTATTATTAAATTACTTGAAATTATTTTACTATTATTACAGTTATATTTGATGTTATATATAGATATACAAATTCACTTTGTTACTATTATTATTTTTTTTTTGTTTATCTTTTCATCAGACTTTTCCAAGAATCAAAAAAAAGATAATGGGGAAATCAAAAATATTAAGATTATGCTACTTTGTTTGTTTGTGTTTTTTGTCGTCATATATTAAAATTTGGCATTTTTTTTTTCATTTATTCTTTTGTTTCCTTTTTTTTATTGATCTTTTACTTACATATTTATCTTGTTTATTTATGACTTTTAATGAATAACTAACTTTTAAAACTTGTAATAGTATAGTATGTATATTAAATATAATAAATATAATGCCATAAAAGTTCCAGTAGGAGGATAATGATTGTAGTGTGATAATATATATATATATATTTTCTCGTTTAATATTTTTTTTTCTGATATTGATAAATTTGCCCACGGCTCATTAAGGAACCTCGAAAACTCATCTTTTAACACGTTATTTATTATAATATATTAATATCTAAAATCTATTAAACGACTATTTGAAGTCAACTTTTAAAATATACCTGATTAAAACAAAAATGGAGAAAGAATCAATTTCAAGCAAATACGATTTATTACAAAAGGAACTCAAAGGAAATAATGGTAAATTAACATTTGAACAATTTCAAAAAATACATAAAGATTTTATAAATTTATCTGAATTAATTGAAAATGCAGATTTATTCTCAGATAATGAAAATATTGAAGAAATTTCTACATCATCATTAAAATATTTATTAATTCCATTTGAACATGGAAAATTTATTGATTCAAATGCTGTTAGTTCACAATTAGGATTAAATGCTGATGCTATTAAACGTAATAAATTAAGATTAATTGTAATTAAAATTGTTGAATCAATGATTTGGAAATTTGTTTCAATGGTTGTATTAAATTTAAAAATTGATGAATATAAAGATAATCAAATTAATAATGAAGATTTTAAAAAAATTTATAAATGGATTTTAACATATTCTGATTTAAGACATCGTGAAATTTCAAACAATGGGAATCAAGGATTTGTTAAATTAAATGAATTAGAGAGAATTAATTTTCAAAATGGTGGTCCAATGGCTAGAAGGGAAATGAAAATTTCAAAATTTCAATTAGAGAAAGAATTAAATAATAAAATTAAAATTTTAGATGATAAAGAAATATTTGATAAATTAGATGAAGAAGTTGTTAGGAAAGTTAGAATTGATCAAATTCAATTGGCAGTTCTTGATTCAATTGGAATATTAGAAAATTTATCAATGGAAAGAGAAATGTTAAGTAATATAGTTGGTAATTCCGGAGATGACTTACAACAACAACTTAAAATTGAAGGTATGAAATTACTAGATGAAGAAAATGATAATTCAGATTCTAGGAAAAAAAATAAAGCATTTGATAAAGGTTATACTGATAAAGTTGAAAATATTAATACTAGTAATAATCCAATATTAAGTAAAGAAGGTAAAGTTTTAAGACCATTTACAATTGTTGGTTCAGATTTACAAAGAAAAGAATTACAAAAGAAAGTCATGGGTACAGGACAAGTATTACCAACAATGACAGTTGAAGAACTAGTGGATCAAGAACTTCAAAATGGGGGTATGGTTAAGCCAAAGGAAGAAGAACCTGAAATTGATGAAGATAATTATGAATGGCAAGATAAAGAAACACACCGTTTGAGGGAATGGGATGAATTTACAGATTCGCATAAGAAAGGTAGTGGAAATAAAATGGGTAATCTTGGTTAGTATTTGAAATTAGAATAACTCTCTTGTTGTTAATAAGATGTAGAAACACTGGAATTATGTAGATGACATAACTGTACAAATTCGTATAACGCATTTCAGTAGCTTAATTTTACTAATAAATTAAATAAATAAATAAACAAATCAAATTTATTTGGCACGCGTTGCTTTTTTTTTTGCACACGGTAATTTATTTATTTAAGCGAGTGAGACAGCAAATTTGGTTGAAGTTTGGTTTAGTTTGAAAGTTTGATAAAATAATAATCACAATCACTGATTTGTCTTCTTCTACATAGTTCATTTTATATTCTATCTTAACAGACATATCACAAGAATCTAAAATCAAACAAACCAAAACCAACAAAAATGTCTAATTTTGTTCCAACTCAATTTGCATCTTTTACTGACAATTTTGATTTTGATAAACTCAAAGTATGTATTTGTTTCAAATAATAAATTCAATATATCATCTGCATTATACTAACAAGAATAATTACCTTAATATATTTTTCAAATTATATAGACTGATACTTCATCTACATTTATAAGCAGTGCTAAAAAAATGAAAAAACTAGATGATTTTTTCGATTTTTCAAGAATGTCACTCCCAAAAGGTGCTTTAGAAGCTTATCAAAGAGTTACATTTAATTTATCATATTTTACATCAAATTATATGGCAATTGCCTTTCTTTTCTTTTTATATTGTATTTTCACAAATATTCCATTTTTTCTATTCGTATCATTAGAATTAGTAGTGTTCTATTTTGTTCAAAAAAGATATGGAAATACAGATGAATTAAATTTAAAATTTTTCCAACTTCATAAAAATGTTTGGTATTCAATACTTTTAATTATTAATATTCCTTTATTATTCTTTTGGAGTCCATTATCAACAGTTTTTTGGCTTGCAATTAGTAGTGCTTCTATTATATTGGTTCATGCTGCAATCATAGATAAACCTGTTGAAGCAGCATATAGCAATGCTGTCTAATTTTACAACCATATTATGTATTTTATAGTTAACAATATATATATATATATATATATATATATATATATATATATTATGTAGCATAACATAGGCATGTGAAGGTAATTTATCCTCTTTATGTGCTTGATGTTATCATAAATAAAAATATATATCATAAACATGTTGAGTGATTATTTTTTATTATTTGTTGTTGTATGCGCTAATCAAATATTGAATTGGTTGAGCCGATGGCGCTAACTGATTATTGAGATTTACTTATATATACATACCATTTCTTTATTTGCTTATCAAATGATATGATTTAAACTAAACTAATTATTCTTATTGAACTTTTGATGGATAAAACTCATTAAGAAGAAAATGTGGTCTTATTTAATATCTTCGATAGTAGTTGTAGGATCATTTTTACTACTGTTTGGTTCATTGGGTGAAAACAAATTACTTCTTCAGTCTAATTTAATCAATTCAGATCTCAATATCCAAAATATTAATATAAATTTTAATTTGAAACATATATATAACAAAGTTCCAGATTCCTTATTTGGAAGGTTAGACGTTATATCAAATGGAGAAGGAAGTGGAAATGAAAATGAAAATGAAAATGGAAATCAATCACAATTATTAGCATTAAAGCAAAATAATATTGAAATTTCATGTAGTGTTAAAGCACAAATACAACAAATTCAAAGATTAAAACAAAGAGATCCTGATTCAGTTGAATCATATATTTATCATTCATTACAACATCCTGAAATAGATGTATATGATTCAATTGAATGGTCTATTGATAATATAATGGTACCAAATATTACAGATCCTGAAACAATTTTACAATTAGCAAAATTAGCTTCAAATGCATATGCAAGATTACCAGCAGATCCAAGTTGGAGAGATGTTAATGATCCTAACTCAAATTTTGGTAACAGTTTTAATAATTCTGATAGTTTTGGTTGGAATGAAGCTGGTATTAGAGGTCATGTCTTTGTTGAAGATATTGAAATTGAAAATAAATTTAAAAGGTTACCACTAATTATAATTGCAATTAAAGGTACAACAGCTGCAGGACTTGGTGGTGGTAATGGAGATGATGATGGAGATGGTGGTAAAACTGGTGATGATGGTAAAACTGTTGAAATGGATAAATTAAATGATAATTTATTATTTTCATGTTGTTGTGCAAGGGTTTCTTCATTATGGAGTACAGTATGTGATTGTTATGAAAAAGCTTATACTTGTAATCAAAATTGTCTTGAAAATTCATTAAGAAAACCTGATAAATATTATAAAGCAGTATTAGATATTTATAGAGATGTTAGAAAATATTATCCAAATAATGAAATTTGGGTAACTGGTCATTCATTAGGTGGTGCATTAAGTTCATTATTAGGTAGAACTTATGGATTACCTGTTGTTACTTTTGAATCTCCAGGTGAGATGTTGGCAACAAAAAGATTACATTTACCTGTACCACCAGGATTACCAATTGAAATGGAGCATATATGGCATTTTGGTAATAATGCAGATCCTATTTTTATGGGTGTTTGTAATGGTGCATCATCAAGTTGTAGTATGGCAGGTTATGCAATGGAATCAGTTTGTCATTCTGGAATGAAATGTATTTATGATACTGTTAAAGATCTTGGATGGCATGTTAATATTTTAAATCATCGATTGAAAACTGTTATTGATAATTTATTAATGATGTCAAATGAAACTGCAATTTGTCAAAAACCACCACCATGTATTGATTGTTATGATTGGACATTTGTCAATCATGATGCAGAAAATAGGAAACGTCGTAGAATATCAACAACTAAAATGATATCTTCAACATCTACTACAACTTCTTCCAAAACAACTACGACTACAACAAAAGAACGAAAATGTCTTAAACGAACTTGGTATGGTTCTTGTTACAAATGGTCTGATGATGATGACAATAAAAGAAATATCATAGATTATAAATTTCCAAGAGAAACACGGTTATAGGGTATTAAAATTGGGTTTACTTGATTCAAAGTAGTAGTTATTTTTATATTTATTTGTTTCGTTATATTTTTTTTTCTTTTTGCATATTCTCTTTTTCTTTAAGTTTTCTTGTTCGTTCTGAATTTTATTTGATTTATATATTTGAAACAAATTTATATTTTAAGGTATCATTGCATAATATTATTATCTTTATAAATAATATTATTTTAATCTGATAATTAGTAGTTTACCACGCGTATGTGTTTTAGAAATTTTTTCTTAGAAAAAAGAGAACGCGTTCAGACTGTTATTTGTTTGATCACTCAAACTGATTCTTTAACTTCTATTGAAATTACTTTGTGTTTTTTTTACAAACATAGATCAAGCAGTTGCATCCATCAATTATTCAATAATAAACCAAAATGTTTAAGAAAGTGAAAAGAAGAACCCAAGGCCGTCGTAATTTTGACGGACCATCAACATATTTATCAGGACCTGCAGATGAAACTATTCTAAAAGAGTATCCAGATAGAATTTCCTTTTATAAACTTCCACCATTAACTGAAATCACATTAGATCAGTTTGAAACCTATGCAATTGATAGATTAAAAATTTTAATTGAAATTAGTAATTTACAAAATCAAGGTACTAATTATTCTGATTTAATTAAATTAATGTCAGAAAGAATTAAATTATTAATGCCATTACATTCTCTAAATACTATTGAACCAGAATTATTACTTGAAGAGAGACGAAAGGATCATTATTCACACTTTATTTTACGATTAGCATTTTGTAGAAATGAAGAATTAAGGAAGAAATTTATTAATGCAGAAACATTTCTTTTTAAATTAAGATATTCACAATTAACTAAAAATGAAAAGCAACAATTTATTAATAGATTAGATGTGCCATGGGAAGAGGTAACTGAAAGCGAGAAAGAATCATTGAAAAAGGAATTAATTGCAACACATTTTAATGATGTTGCAATTGGTCTAAAGCAAGGTACATTAGGTAATGCATCAACATATGTTCAACGTAAAATTGCCGATGAGAATGATGTTTGGGAAATTTTAAAAGATGAAAAAGTTAGCAAATTACCGTGGGATAATGTACCTGATTTAGTTGCTAGTCGTAAAGTGGTTATCAGAAAAGGAGAAGCTTATGTTCCAGAGTTTTTACAAATGAATTTACTGGCTAATGAATTTTCTAAATTTCTTGAGGAACAATTATTAATTACATTGAGATTATTACCAGGATTGGATGAAGATGAAAGATTAGTACCTATATTAGATAATTTATCAAAAGGCTATATTAGTAGTGAATTCCAAGGGTCTCAAGAAATTGGAGAACCAACAGATTCTGATATTAATGCAAGTAACGTTAAACAATTTGAGAAATATTTCCCTGCCTGTGCAAGAAGATTAATGGATGGATTAGAAGAAAATCATCATTTAAGATATGCTGGTAGACAACAATTTACATTATTTTTAAAAGGTATTGGATTAGGACCTAATGAAGCATTGAAATTTTGGCAGAAGATGTTTACAAATGGACCTGGTTCAATGACAATTGATAAATTTAATAAAGAATATAAATATAATTTTAGACACAGTTATGGTTTAGAAGGTGCACGTATTAATTATAAGCCATGGAGTTGCACAATGATTTTATCAAAACCAAAACCCAACAAACAGGAATATCATGGTTGTCCATACAGAGATTTGCAAAGTGATGATTTAAGTATATTATTGAGAAAAATGGGTATGAAAGATGATGGTAATTTGCAGAAAGTTTTAGAATTGAGTGATTCAAGGGAATATCAAGGGGCATGTACAAAAGTTTTTGAAGTATTAAATTCCAATGCTATACATGATAATATGAGTAAAGGATTGAGTGTTACTGAAACGATTATAACACATCCTAATGATTATTTCAACAGGGGAATGTTGTATGAAAAGAGGCTTGAAGAGGGAATGAATTGATTATAGTTAAATATATATCAGTAATATAATAAGAATTTTATATAATAATTTAATTCGGAGAAAACTTTTACTAGAAAGAGCCGCTTATTTGTTCAAAGTTGCATGAAAGAAAAGTTTTTACCTATTTCGTGTTCAAATTGAATGATCAGCATATATTTATATATAATTTTGGTTCTAAATAACTAAGGAATTCTGATATGACTAGGAACTGCTCTATTTAATTAATTTAAGATGCTACATTTTCCTGATATATACTGTTTTTAACTTGTTATTTATTCTACGTCTTGCTTTGACAAATAAAGAAACATAGTCGCAACTTCCAATGATGTCTTCAATTTGTTGGATAGATCATACTTCTATGTATGCCAATTCAAATTAATTACTCAAATAAACACAACCTTAGAATCTTTAATACTATATTAGTCAGTGTGCCGTATTACCCAAATCATTCAACAGATAGTTTACCACAATTGAGGGCTATTTCTTTGATGTTACCTGTAATTTTTCCACAAGTTACAGGTCTTATAACATTGGGAGGTTCTGTTTGGTAAACTATTTTTTCAATCATTCAACCATGGATATTTAAGGCTCATCGAACAAGAGTACATTACCTTTTGGTATCATTATGATCTATATCGCAAATTAGGTATTTGCTTGAGCTTAATTTAAGTTTTGTTATTTTTTGTAGGAAGGATTCAGGGCTATTCACTTTATAAAATTACATAACTCTAGTTGCATTGATCTTATAACATGATATATATATACCGGTTAGTAGCAAGACCGGATATGCAAAGACCGGATATGTAACTTTCTATCTTTGTATCTTAACATAGGATCCGTTCATGTTTTGGTCAAGACTTGGGCTGCAGCAATTACATCCACCTGAAATTCATTATTTTTAACAAAATTTGTGACAATAACGGATCTAACTGGTGGATGTTCAGAATTTATGAAATATGGACAGTATGCCTCGTCAAATGGTTTCAAGTATTCTGCTTTTTCGATGAAGACATTAACTTTGAGAACTTTATCAAAACAACTTCCTGCTTCATTAAGATTTTCTCCAATATTTTTCATAACAAGTTCAGCTTTTTCCATAACTGATCTATCGTCTCTTGTACCATTTGGTAATACTGGAACTTGCCCACACAAGAATACGAGATTATCATATTTGATAGATTGTGAATAAATTGATGTGGGTTGAGGAGCTTTTTCTGTATTAAAGGACTCTATTTTCATTCTTAATTAAATGTACATTTAATTTATATGATAATCTGACATTACATACATATATATATATATTTAAACGTTTTCTATGAAGGGAGAAATAATACTCTATTTATACAGATAAGTAGTTTGACACGCTTATCTAGCTTAGCTCGCTGCTCTCGCTATCCAGCGTAGTTCACAGTATCTTCAAATACATATGACAGCCATCCCTCATCTTTCGTGAAATAATCAAACAACTTTGAAATATCTTTCAATTCATCAAGCGATTCAAAAGTGTCGTCTACAAAAGTGCTTACTTCATCTATAGTATTAGATTCAAAATTTTTCTTAATAACATTATTTGAAAGAATATGAATGAACTTTATGTACTTAAGCATTCTTGAGTTTAGATGT